>VDFB02241714.1:0-13056 GCA_007258455.2 Sequoia sempervirens
AATCAATGATGGATTGAAAGGTCTTGTCTAATGGTTTGAGGATTTCCATTTTGTCACTTATTTACTATGTGATGCATTGTATTAGCCAATTAGTTCAATTTTTTCTGTTTTGCAAGTTTTTGGAGTTTTGGCCTTATAGCCGGTTTAGGCCAGTTTTTGGAAATCATGATCCCCACTTGAATTCTCATGGAAAGGCTACCATGGACACTTGGAATCAAGTATGGTACTATTTTTATAGTTTAAATATCATGTGTGGTAGTCTTGGCTCACAGGAGATGATGAATTCATCGAAGATTTCCAGCGAGTGCAAGTGCATTCTGGCTAGTGGCTTGGAGAGGACAGCAGTAAAGAAAGCTGCTAAATGGATTGGTTTGTGCCAATCAAGAGCATGGGAGTGTGGGAACATGTATTCCAGACATGTGTGTGCAAGGAGGAGAGTTGAGGAGGTCATTGAAGCCCTCAAATTTGGAAAAAGGAGCTAAAACCCTTGAAACCCTTGAAATTAGGGAGGTATGAGGATAGTCATATGAACAGCCACTTGGGAGACCTTACACCTAGTAAATATTGAAGCCTAGGGTACCAATAGAAAGAATATCAAAAAATATTTGGGGGTTGTTAAGACCGTTTTTGAGAAAAAGCCAAGAAAATGGGTTCTAGGAGGCCTAGTTGGGGCAAAAGGCTACAAGGCCTAAAATGGAGTTTTTCAAGAAAGCGATGGAAGAATGGTGAAAGAATCCAATGAGATGGATCAGTGAGGTTTTAAATCAACAAAGACAAAGTAGAATACCCTTTCCTATCCCTTAGAGTGGTTAGGACACTTTGGGTTAGTTTGGAGCCTAGGGAAGCCTAGTGGCAAATTGAGAGTAATGGAGAAGAATTTGAATTTGGTGGAGAGTCTTATGAGGTGATAGGGGTTTCGGAGAGATCCCTAAATAGGGTAGAGAGGAATACCCTAGGAAGACTAGAGAATAAGTCTTGGGAAGAGCAAGAGTGCTCTTGAAAGGTAAGTCTCCCCATCAAATTGGTATCAGAGCCATACAAGGCTTGGGAATTGAGAAGTGAATGTCAGAAAGAAGTGAATCCATAGGAGAGAACACCATGGTGACCAATGCAGAGCTAGCTAGAGACTTGATAGAGCAACAAGAAAAGAATAAGCGTCTTGAAGAGGCTATGGAAGAGATGAAACACAAACTAGAAGAGGTGGCAGAGACTGCAAGCAAGATGAAGGTACAGTTAGGAGAGGATAAAGATAAGGGTAAGAATCAAATAGAGGAAGACATAGAACCAGAACCTGACCCTCCATTAGTAGAGGAACCCTTCCTCAAAGCATTGAAGGCTTTGAGTGGCAAGGCACTTGAAGGTATCCCTGTATTCATAGGAAGAATGGATGCAGAGTTGGTTATGGAATGGATTGAGGGAATGGAGAATCACTTTGAATGTGATGGGATTACAGAGGCACAAAAGGTGAAGATAGCCAAATCAAGGCTAAGAGGACAAGCACTAACTTGGTGGAAGTTTCTACAAGAAGAAAGAGAGAAGGAAGGCAAGAAACCCATAGGAAGTTGGAAAACTATGGTGGCTAAAGTGAAGGAGAACTATCTACCTGAAGACTATGATATTCAATTGCACAAGAAGAGACAAAATCTCAGACAAAGAGACCTAGATGTAGCTGCATATATAGAGGAGTTCCAAAAACTAAGCCTTAGATCTAGAGTGCAAGAAGTTGAAAGCATCAAGGTTGCTAGGTATCTAAACGGTCTTAGATGGAACATACAAGAGGAGTTGAGTCTTTTCACACTTACTACCCTCCATAGCTGCTATCAAATGGCTATTAAGGTGGAAGAGAAACTAAAAAAGAAACAAGATTCCAATACTAGAGGTAAAGGAAGAGGTAGAGACTCTAGAGGTGGACATAGAGGAGGTTTTGGTGGAAGAAGCCATGAGAACAAAGGTCAAGGGGATTCCAAGGTTGGAGAACAATCCCATGAGGAAAATAATAGAGGGGGATACAGAGGTAGAAGCTCTAACAATGGTGGAAGAGGCAGATCAGGAAGCTTTGGGATAAGTTCACACTTTTCTTCCATGAAATGCTACAATTGTGGACAGTTGGGTCATCCGGCTTATAGGTGTCTAGACAAGCCAACATCTTCACAAGGTGAGAGGAAGATTATATATGTCCAAGAAGAGGACTACTCTAAAAACTCAGAAGTAAGTTTCAATTCAGAGAAAGGAGAACAACTCATGTTAAGAAGGATTTTGATCAAAGCACCTACCGAGGATGAACACAAACAAAGGAGAGCTCTTTTTAGAGTCAAGTGCAAGATACAAGGTAAGGTTTGCAAGGTCATCATAGACTCAGGATCAACTGATAATGTCATCTTAGAGGAGGCAGTACAAAAGTTGAAACTCATCAAGATACCCCATGTGTGTCCTTACAAGGTTACTTGGTTGAACAAAGGGCAGAATATATTGGTCAATGAACAAGTTTGGGTTGAGTTTGCTATAGGAAAGTATCAAGACAAGATACTATGTGATGTGTTACCAATGGATGCATGCCATTTTCTGCTTGGTAGACCATGGCAATATGATAGGGAGGTAGTACACCATGGCAAGGAGAATAAGTACTCATTCAAGAAGGATGGAGTGACTTATAAAATTCAATCTTTGATAGAATAAAACACAGTGGAAAAGGCAGAAACTAGTGCACTTTTGATGAGTGGAAAGGGATTCCTAAAGGACATAAAGGAGGAAGAAGGAGAGGCATATGCAATCATGTTGAAGCCAAAGGAAGAGGATTTATCTAATCAGCTACCTATGATAGCAGAAGTGAAACGACTGTTGGATTAATTTAGGGACATCATTTGTGAAGGTACACCAGCTACACTACCACCCAAGAGAGCAATCAATCATCAAATAGACTTTATACCAAGAGCAACACTACCTAACAAGGCTGCATACAAGATGACACCAGAGTAGAATAAGGAGATAGCAAGGCAAGTTCAAGAACTTTTGGACCAAGGGCTAATCAGAAAGAGCATAAGTCCATGTGATGTTCCAGTTGTGTTGGCACCTAAGAAGGGAGACAAGTGGAGGATGTGTACTGATTCTAGGGCCATAAATAGGATAACCATTAGATATAGGTTTCCTATTCCTAGGATAGAAGATCTAATGGACTGTTTAGGGGGTGCTAAGTTCTATTCCAAAATTGATTTGAAAAGTGGCTATTATCAGATTAGGATGAAGGAGGGAGATGAATGGAAGTTAGCATTCAAAACCACAGAAGGGTTATATGAATGGTTAGTGATGCCATTTGGGCTTACAAATGCACCTAGCACTTTTATGAGGGTGATGAATGAGGTCTTGAAGGACTTTATAGGAGTCTTTGTGGTTGTCTACCTAGATGATATCCTCATCTTTAGCAAAACAAAAGAAGAACATATGAAGCACCTAGAACTTGTGTTGAAGAAACTTCAAGAGGAGAAGCTCACCATCAATCTTGAGAAGAGTGAGTTCATGAAGCAAGAGTTAGTCTACCTAGGATTTGTGGTATCTCAAGGGAACTTGACGATTGATAAAAGCAAGGTTGAAGCCATTCTTAGTTGGCCTACTCCCAAGATAGGGACAAAAGTTAGGAGTTTCCATGGATTGGCACAATTCTATAGGAAGTTTGTGAGAAGGTTTAGTGAAATTTGTGCACCGGTTCTTGACACCATCAAAGGAGGACTGAAAGCAAAGTTTGTGTGGACCAAAGAAGCCAATGAAGGATTTGAAAGGTTGAAGAGGGAGATAGCTACCCAACCTATCTTAGTTTTACCAAGTTTTGACAAGCCATTCATAGTGGAATGTGATGCAAGTAACATAGCAATTGGGGCTGTTCTAAGCCAAGAAGGCAGGCCAGTGGCATTATTTAGTGAAAGGTTGAATGAAGCAAAGTCTAGGTACTCATCCTATGACTTAGAGCTATATGCTTTGGTGTAGGCTCTTAAGAAGTGGAGGCACTACCTATTGCCAAAGGAATTTGTGGTATACACTGACAATCAGGCTTTAAGCTACATAAATACTCAAGAGAAGCTCAGTTTGAGGCACATCAAGTGGATGGAGTTTTTGCAGTCATACACCTTTACCATCAAGCATAAGAAGGGGGTTAACAACAAGGTTGCTGATGCTCTTAGTAGGAGGTTGCTTACTGTCCAAGAGATACAATTACAAAGCACAGGGGTTGAAGGATTCAAAGATCTATATGAAGGAGATTTTGATTTCTCAGAAATATACAAGGTATGCACTGATTTTGAGAACCATTTTCATAGTGAATATGCTGTTTACACCTTGAAAAATGGCTTATTGTTTAGGGAAAAGAAATTGTGTGTTCCTAGAGGTTCTATGAGGGAGAATCTGATCCAAGAAAAGCATAATGGCAGTTTGAGTGGTCATTTTGGTTTGAACAAGACACTAGACTTAGTGGAGAGGTTCTATTGGTGGCCTAAGATGCAAAGAGATGTAAGAAGATATGTTGAACAATGTGGAGTATGTCAAAAGGCAAAGGGAACATCAAGCAATGTAGGTCTTTACCAGCCATTACCCATTCCAAATAGACCATGGGAATGCATAAGCATGGACTTCATAGTAGGTCTACCTAGGACACCAACTGGTTTGGACAGTGTGTTTGTTGTAGTGGATAGATTCAGCAAGATGAGCCATTTCATACCATGCAAGACAACACATGATGCAAGTCAGATTGCACACCTATTCTTCAAGGAAGTAGTGAGGATACATGGGTTGCCAAGGAGCATAGTTGCAAATAGAGATGTGAAGTTTATGGGGCATTTTTGGAAAACTCTTTGGAAGAGGCTAGGAACCAACTTGTCTCATAGCTCTGCATATCATCCACAAACAGATGGATAGATAGAGGTGATCAATAGGGTACTTGGGAACTTGTTGAGATGCTTAACTAAGGAGTATGGACAAGGATGGGAGCAAGTGATTCCACAAGCATAATTTGCTTACAATGATAGCACAAATAGGACTACGGGTAAGAGTCCATTTGAGATAGTCTATGGTTTACATCCAAGGGGTGTACTTGAGCTTAGAGATCTAAAAGGATATGAAGGGATAAGTGGACATCCTGATGATTTTGCTAAGTCAATGAGAGAGGTTCATGAGCAGGTCAAGAAGACATTGATAGAGGCTAATCAAAAGTTGAAGGCTAAGAGAGATGAAGGGAGAAGAGAATTACAATTTGAGATAGGTGATTTGGTGATGGTATACTTGAACAAGGAAAGGTTACAAAAAGGCATACCAAGCAAGCTACAGATGAAAAGGATAGGGCCATGTAAAGTGTTGGCTAAGTATGGGTCAAATGCATACAAGGTGGAGTTACCCAAGGAGATGTCTATTTCTCCTATCTTCAATGTGAAGGACTTGGTGAAGTATAAAGGACCAAAAATGGATGAAGAATAGTACAATGCTGAGATAAACAAGGATGTGGAAGCACTCAAGGTACCTGATCAGATCAGACCACAAGTGGACAGGATTTTAGACTCAAGGGAGAAGAAGACTAGGCACAAGACATACAAGGAGCACCTACTGAAGTGGAAACATCAACCAGAGTCAGAGGCTACTTGGTTAGCAGAAAGTGACTTTAAGAAGCATGGAATTAGTGAGGAGCTCTTGACACCACAGGTTCCTTAACTTATTTGCTGCACGGGGAGAATGGTGCAGGAGCACCTTAAGGTCTTTTGGAAGATCTTAGTGATTTTTGGCTTGTAGGTGGTTCTAGCCAACCACCAAGGGAATAAGGACTATGTTATAAAGTCCCAAGTGTGTTTTTGATGTGTGTGTTATGGCAAACTTAGGTTGGTTTAGAGCTTTGAGGTTTGGAAAAGTCTTAGTGTAGAGATTGGGAAAAACTAGACAATGTTGTCTTAGGAATTTGGCCTAAAAGTTGAAAAATAGCATTAATGTTGTTCTAAGTCCAACCCAAGGGTCCTAGCATGTGGGAGAAAGGTATATAAGGTCATCCAAACCCTAATACTTGGGTTGGAATTTCATTTTCATGAATTGAGACTTGGAGAGCATATTGTATGATTGGAATTCAACAACTTTTGAGTGAATATTTGTGTTTGAGCCTTCATCCAATCAATGATGGATTGAAAGGTCTTGTCTGATGGTTTGAGGCTTTCCTTTGTGTCATTTATTTACTGTGTGAGTCATTAGATTATCCATTTAGTTCAATTGTTTTCTGTTTTGCAAGTTTTTGGAGTTTTGGCCTTATAGCTGATTCAGGCCAGTTTTTGGAAATCATGATCCCCACTTGAATTCTCGTGGCAAGGATACCATGGCCACTTGGAATCAAGTAGGGGACTGTTTGTACAGTGTAAATATTGTTTTTGGAGTCTTGGTTTGTAGGGGAAGAGTTGAATTCAGCAAGCACTATGCGAGTGCAAGTGCATTCTGGCTAGTGGCTTGGAGAGGACAGTAGTAAAGAAAGCTAATAAATGATTGGTTTGTGCCAATCAAGAGCAAGAGATTGTGGTCACATGTAGTCCAAACATGTGTGTGCAAGGAGTGTTGAGGATGTCGTTGAAGCCCTCAAAGTTAGAAAAAAGGAGCCAAAACCCTAGAAACCCTTGAAAATAGGGGGTATGAGGACAGTCCTATGTACGGACACTTGTAGAACCTTACACCTAGTAAATATTGAAGCCTAGGGTACTAATAGGAAGGATATCCAAAAATATTTGGGGGTTGTTAAGGCCATTTTTGAGAAAAGCCAAGAAACAGGGTTCTAGGAGGCCTAAAAGGGGCAAAAAGGCTACAAGGCCTAGAAACTAGAAAATCTTGAAAGCGAAGGGAAAAAGGTGAAAGTATCCAATGAAATGGATCATTGAGGATTAAAAACACCTAAATAACAACAAGACCACCTTACCTTATCCCTGGAGTGGTTAGGGCGCACTTGGGCCAGTGTGGAGCTCATGGAAGCCTAGCGGCGAATTGAGAGTGTTGGTGAAGATTTTGAAATTGGTGGAGAGACCTACAAGGTGTTAGGGGTTTAAGATAAATCCCTGAGTAGGGTAGAGTGGAATACCCTAAGAAGACCAAATAATAGTTCTTTGGAATATCAAGATTGCTCTTGAGGTATAGGGCTCCCCATCAAATTTGCCATGAAGGAGAGGAAATGGAGGTTGAGCAACCAAAATCTCCACTTGCTGCCTCCACTACTGCTACCCTTATGCCTACTTCTCAGGCGATGGTGGCCACTTCTCTACCTGTGGTGGATATCTTGGTCCACCTTGCCTCTTCTCCACCCGTCGTGCAAGTTGTGACCATAGACTCTTCTTCCGCCACCACTTCTCTACTCTCCTCTACTTCCATGTCTCCAACTACATCACTATCCTTGCAAACAAAAACAATACTAATGTATTCACTATCACTTCTAGAAGCATTCTCCCAACATATGCAAAATTTTCCTATAGAGCTTTCTAGAGTATTGATGAATCCAACCATCCAAGCTACCCTGGCACAGGTTCTTGCCAACATTCTTGCCTCAACTCCTCCAACTGAACCACCGAAGATGAAAGCCATAATGCAAATATCTGAGGAGTTAGAGAGGCAAGAAAAGGAAGCAACTAGGGAATTGGAGGAGGAAGTAGATGATTACCATGAACACCCAAAGCACTAGCATTTGCAAATTGATAAGGTGGTCCGTGAAGGAGAAGAAATGGAATCCTCTAAGGGTGATGAAGAAGAGGATGACACCAAATACATTGTAGAGACCTTTGATGCAGATCTCGAGGAGGAGTTAGCTCGATAGTTGAAGGATGTTGGAGAGGAAGTAGAAAGACCACCTTCCAAGCAAGAAAAGAAAGAACAAGAGGATGTTCCACCTCAACACGATGAAGAGGAGAATAAGGAAGAAGATAAACCCGAAGAAGAGTCTGAAGCTAATAAGAGCCTAGAAATGGATAAGCCTGAGAAGGAGGCTAAAGCAGGAAGAAATCCAGAGATAGAGTTTCAAAAAGAAGAACATCTTGAGGAACATAAGCATGAGGTTGAAGAAGAGGAAAAGACCTATAAAGGAGAGGACAACCCCAAGAAATGCACACCCACCAAGTCCCTAATTGAAGACACAGTGTTCATCTACGACTTTGATGAAGAAGAAGGAGAAGACATGAGGATGAAGCAAGAAGCTCCAGGTGATAAGCAGATTGAAGTCGAGAAGGACGAAGAAGAAGGTCATCGTGAATCACCCAAGGAAGAGTCTCAGATGATCGAGTGGTTAGAGAAGCAATTAGAGAAGAAGACTTTGACTCCTAGAGATCCCAAGGAAAGATTGGAGGCCATCTTGGCCCAAGCTCAGATCAGCACCAAGAAAGAAAAGATGCTTAAAGTCAGATCCAAGATGATAATGGATGCCTCTAGATCTAGAATTGTGCAAATTTCCACGCTAGTTGTGGGTGAAGAAGGGATAGAATATAATGTCTCCACCATCAACTTGGGGACAACCACTAGAGAACAAAAAATAGATCATCTCCAAGAGTCTGTTGCCATAGTGGTACATCTGATGCAAAAGGATAAGATCTCCAAGGAGGAGCTCAAGGCATAGGTGGCTGATTTGACTGACTTATTCAACAATTGTTGTCAGTGGAAGATCTCCCCACCAAATCCTTAGCGCCACCACAATTGTTTTCCAAGGACCATATTGAAAATCTTAAGAAAAGAAAGAACTAGACTAAGAC
This sequence comes from Sequoia sempervirens, assembly GCA_007258455.2. NCBI lineage: Eukaryota > Viridiplantae > Streptophyta > Pinopsida > Cupressales > Cupressaceae > Sequoia > Sequoia sempervirens. The sequence continues at coordinate 8,733 of VDFB02241714.1, forward strand.
TACAGAGGATTGGTTTCGACAGGTCCTATATGCTGGAAACATGGGCATCAATTGTGCTGTCAAGACAACAAATAAGTTCTTAGAAGTACAAAGACACCTTGAGGGCATGAGGAAGTTCTACACTGACTTCCCAAAGATATACGGGTCCACTTACCCTAAAACTAAGGCCATCCTCAAAGTGCCTTAGAAAATGTGGAAAAAGGAACTTGACTAACAGAGGATGACCACTGGATGGTGTATATGTGGAAGCTAGACTTCAATCATAGAAAAGAGAAACTAGAGCAAGTGCTCTGTAAAGTGGAGCCTGAAATTGATTGAGCCAAAGACATTAGGGTAGACTGTATTCAATATTTGAAATTAATGACAGGTTATGATATGCCTGCAATCGAGATTGATCTGGAAAAGATAAAGCCTTATTTCCATAAGAAGATGGAAGATGGGATGTCAGGCGAGCTTACCATAGATTTTATGAGTTGTGATGCTCAGGCTTTCACCCAATCTAAACAAGTCAGGGACAACACAGCTAAGTGTGATGGAGATTGGGATACACTCACAGGACGATCCAAGCAATGGAACTACCAGGTGCTACAATCTAATATAATGAAGATTGATAAGCTCCAGACATTAATTAGCAAGTTCATAGAGTATGATGCTTTGAAGAAGCAGGAGGGAAACCCAGTAATTGATGAAAAGCTCCTCCACCGGAATAGCTAGAGCAAAGGGAAATCCAGCAAGATAAAGAAGTGCTCTGGTGCTGCCACAAGAGGACAAAATAGGGAAAAGAGCAGATGTATTTTTAAATTGTAATATATGTTGGGGTAGAATTGAAACCTAGTTTTAGTGAATCTTGTACACACAATGCAAAATCAATCTTGGCCATTCATTTTTCTTTTTAGACACACTATAAATAGGGGTCTCCTCTCATTTTCAAGAGAGAGTTGAGTTGTTGTAAAGGCATGTTGCAGAAATTTTTAATTGAAGTTCATTGGCTTTGGTGGACTCTTGAGTTTCTATTGCATGTTACATGGTTCATCTCCCATAGTTAGTTGATTTAGATAGATTTACTTTGTTGTTCTTCATGTTTTTAGATTACTTTTGATAAGATTAGTTAATGTTGTTGTTCAATGGTTGTGTAAGATTTTTGTTGTGTTGATGCCTTTCTTGTCCATACTTTTTGTTGTTTCTTGATGGTAGATAGTTGTGTAAAGTTAGATACAGGCATAAACTAAAAGTTGCTCCAAACTTCTATCTTTATTCATGCATATTTTATGGTGAATGAATGGTTGAATATTTGTAGTCCTTAGAAGCTTGCACAAGTTTCATGATCTTTGGCTGATTATCGGTTAAAGTAGAGAATTATGTTTTGGGAAAGGTTGTCGCATTAGAATCCCTCCATGATCATTGTTCATAGTTAGTTTTAGATCTACGAACCTCTTCTCTTCCTTTCTCCTTTTTTTTTTTTTTTAACAAGTATCCTATGCCAAGGTTCATTGCACATTGTAAAGCCAAATCTTAAGATAAAATAGGAGTTTAAGATTGTTGTTTGAACCTACAACAAATTGCACACTAACTTCCCATCAGAAGAACTCCATTTTAAGATTCACCTTCCCCCCAGCTTAACTTTGTAAGCTTTCCCTATGATTACTAGAAAAATCACATCAAACATCAGGCGAAATTTCATACTGCGTCATGACGACACTAGAAGACATGAGGGGTGATTTTCAGCAACTTGTTATTTGGAGATTACCTTTCAAGAGGTGGTGTGCCTAGCCACTACTGTGTTGAAAGAGATGCATAAAACACACATCAACATGTAGTATCATTTTTGTATGGGATATGGTGGAGGATGAAAGATTACGTCTTGAAAAGTGGATGTTCTCTGGAAAATGTTGCAGATGTGTTACTTGAGAGCACGTGAGAATACAAGTTTAGGTGGGTGTGTGCAGGTTGATGGGCCTTGGGGCTATATGATATTATGTAACATCAAAGTTTTGGGGAGAAGCGGTAGAAGTCTTTGTCAAGTGGAGCATGTTGGAAATGTGTCTCAACTTATTGGCTTGACATTGGAAGCATTGTTTTCTCCTATCTCCTTGATTGGCCAAACTGTGCTCCATTGGCAGGACTTTTGGCACGTTGTCTAACTCGGGTGGTGTTTTATCCAATTTTATGAACTTATGAAGTTTACGCTTTAAGGTTGGCGATGTTTTCAGGAACATGTCTAACTTACTGCTCAACAAAGAAAAGTGAATTGTGGGCCCTAGCTGTCAGTGAGACTTCACCCATTGTCTCCTCTACATACCAATATCTCCTGTTGTGACGTGTTTAATTTTTCGGTGAGAGTAGCTCACTTCAGTGGGAGTTTCTAAGATGTCTCTTTGATACTCTGAAACTCTGATGGAGTTTCTTGTTAGCATGAGGTTGTACTATCACTAAGACATTGGACAATGTCTCCTCGACATCCTGATGAGGCTTTGTATTGGAGAGACTTTGATGCTTTGTCGAGACATTGTGAAATGTCTCTTTGACATGCCGATAGAAGTCTTGAATGTTCTTGTTGATGTGACTTCAAGCATTCGTCATGACTTTGGGCAATGTCTCTTCGATGAGTCAATAAGCTAAAAATATTGGAATGGTAAAGTGGACATTGATGAGACATTTGTGTATCGGTGGGAGAAGCTCAAATCTCTCATGAACATGGTGATGGACTTATTCGACAGTGTATCATGAGAAGCACGTATTAGTGTGACTTGAGTAGATCAATGAGAGATTGGATGTGTCTCTTTGACATGGCCCAGTATGGTAACTGTTGATTGACGGTTTTTCTGTTGTAAAGAATGGGAGCCAAATTGGTATGTTTTTGAGTATGGGTCTGGTGATGCAGATTGATTGAAATTCTCTCAAAAGGAAAAATGCTATAATGTGTAATGCATTGTAATAAAGCTTTAGAGTTGTGTTGTGAGTATGATGAGAGAGAATGAGATTGATAAGGAATTGTAGTGCTTCCTGTATTAAGAGTGTGAATTGACATCTTTGGAAGCAATAAACTGTCACTTTGTATGTGAACTTTTTTCACTATAATACAAAGTGTTTTTGCTTGGTGTGTGGGTTTTTCTCCCGAAAGGATTTTCCCATGTTAAATCTAGTGTCCATTTTGTGGTTGTGTTAAATGTGTTTTGTTCTATTTTTCTGTAAATTTGTATCTTTAGTGATCTATAATTCAAAATTGAACCATATGTATATATTCTCTTCTTAGAATTAACATTAGGAAATTTTTTCCGCGCCTCTTCTTTCCTTACAAAAATGATAACTTGACATCCATTTGATAGACCTTAAAGTCTTTATGAGCAAAAAATGCCAAGAACATACTTATAGCTTCCATTCTTGCCACCAGAGCAAAAGTTTCCTAAAAATCTATACCTTCTACCTATGAGTAGCCTTTACACACAAGCCTCGCTTTGTTTTTGACAACTTCTCCATTAATGATATCAAGTTTCCACAATCCATATTGTATTGTTCCAAAGACTTCTGGATTTGATTGTGTGCAATTTTTTTTACATCAACGTTTCGGATCACACTCTGTGATCCATCATCAGGATGAGAATAGACAGCAAAAGGAGAAAATTGGATATTCGCAGACCTAGAGCACCTTTAAAGGATCATAAAAAGGAAGAGACTGCTGCACACAAACCGAGGAGAAAAGATAGTTTAAAAATGGGAGAAAAAAATAATAAAGAGAAACCAATGGGAAAGGAAAACAAGAACAAAAAAGAGAACCTAAGAAAGGAAAAAGAAAAAACACAAGGAGAAAATAGTAGACTAAAAAGGAAAAAAAAGAAAAGAAAGGAATGAGAAAGAAAAAGAGGAAGAAAAATACAAGAAAAGTTAAAGAGAAGAATAAAATAAGGGAAGATTAAGGATTCAATGGAATTTTTAAAAAAATTGAAAACCTAAAATGAAACCAAATAAGAGAGACACAAAGAAATTAAGAATTAAGGGAATAAAATAGAGGTGAATTAAATAAGAGAGAAAAATAAATAAATAAATAAAAGAATTAGATAGAAATGAACCAAGAAGGAGGCAAAGGTGAATATATGTAAGATAGAAAGAAAAGAATAGTAAAACAAGTAGAGGGGAAAGAAAATAGCGAAACAAAAGAGAGAACTAAAAGAATTAAATAGAAATGAAAACAAAAAAGAATTAAGTCAGAAGAAAAAATAAAGAAAGAGAATCAAACTAATAAAAGAGAAGAAATAAAGGAAGTAAGGAAAGGGAATAAACGATTAAGAGAGAAGAAAAAATTGAAGAAATAACAAAGAGGCTAATA
>VDFB02241715.1:0-13867 GCA_007258455.2 Sequoia sempervirens
AGAAAAATTCCTCATATAATGTGTGAAATGAAAAGTGTCTACCTTCAACATTTTTCGATGCACAAGAACACTACCTCATACACCAAGTTGAGGAGATTGAATTGTGTGGACCTATACACACAAGGTCAATGTGGATGGTTGAGAGGCACTTGAAATTTTTGAAGGCTTTGGTTAGACAAAGAGCACATCCCGAGGGTTCTATGGTGGAGGGATATATGGTATACCAAACCATGGTATGCATTAGTGAATATCTTCTAAGTTCTGACAAAGATCCATGTAGATGCATTATTTGGGATCCCAACTCCATTAACAAATTAGAAGGGGAGTACCTATTGGCGAAAGGTAGATTGAGGAAAGTGAGATGAATTATAAGATGGTCATGGAGATTAATTGGAATACATTTTACATATGGTTTTTATGTATATTGTACTTATTTAATTTTTAATCTTCAATATACATCAATTATAAATTAAGGTCATATATTGTAGGTATTTAACTAATTATATGTCGTTTGTGAATTTCATATTTTTTTGATACAGTTGGTCAAGAGTGGGATGCACTACATTTGTACGTTGCAAACAATCTTGATTGGATGACGGTATGGATTGAACAATGTCAAAAATCTGGTCGTGCATTAACATGGGAAGGTGTGGCTTCATTGGTTAAAGAAGCTCATCGTAACATAGATTCCAATGTTACACAAAGGGAAATTGATTTAGCATATGGTTTAAGAGATAAACAGGTACATATAAATATATTAATCACCCATATTGACTGAAATTATTTTCAATTATGTGATGTATATATATGTTGAGATTGTTTTCTTTAATACATTAGGCCAAGGAATAAATATCAGAACATCAGCGGCGATATTGCAATAATTTTTACATGTTTGACATATTGCAGGTGAAACACCACAAGGCTATGTGGTGCAATGGTCATAAATTTTGAATCAAAATGTTGGATGACATGAAGAAAACTTGTGATTCTGGCATAACTGCAGTCTGTCAAGTGACTAATGTTTCATCTAGAAGTGTCATACATCTAGAAGTCTCAGAAAATCGATACTATGGGATTTTGGATGATATACTTGAGTGTGAATTTAAGTCCTTCAGATTAATTCTGTTCATCTTCCTATGGTACAGGCTACAATTGAATGAAAATAATCCTGAGAGAACTGTTATTGAACATGATAATGAATTTACCATGGTTAATACAAGGTCAATCGAGCGAGCTGGAAATGAGCCCTATGTTCTTCCAAGCCACTGTGAGCAGGTATTTTACTCAGAGGTTCCAGGTAAACCATGTTGGTCATTTTTTGTTAGACATGATCTAAGAGGAAGGCCGATAAAGTATAATGCGGTGGAAGAAGAAGATACCAAAGAACTAGAAGATGATGTAGATGATGATCAGGATTAATAGTTAGTTGATGATGTCCCTGACGAAGATGTCGAAGAGGAGGAACTAGATCATGATGATGTAGGAGTTAATGTTGATGAAGATGATATTTGTGTGGATGATGACATTATCGAAACTGATATTGATGACGATGATGATGATATGACCAATCCTTACAATTTCCGTCACGGATCCGGATGATACGGACAAAGAGTTGGATGAAGAAGAAGATCATTGACATTGAAATGTATAAGTTATGCGATTATATTAGCTATTTGATATTAATTTCTTGATAGAATTATATTTGACTTATGTGGTTACATAATTAATTCATGATGTTTTTAATTTTTATGCCATTACATAATTAATTTAATGATGTACTTTTAATGTTTGAAAGGTAAAAAAATTAAAACATTTCAATAGTGATGTTAACAACCTTGAAATTAGTGTGTTTTATGTTACATGTGATCATAAAAGATTAAAAAGTCATTTGTAGAGGTGGTTGTTCAGTGGTTGATGTGTAAAGGCCTTTAAAAGGCATAAAGTGATCATTGTAATGGTTCTTGATAGTTGAGGATTTAAAATACAAGCTCTTGACATTCAAAAATTTGTGTTTTTCTTCAAAATTTCTGTATTTTTCCTATATGCAGCACTGTACGGTCACATGCAGCCATATTTTGATGTGAAATCAATTCCAGGTCGTGAAGATATGTGTTAGCTTTGATTTGAATCTAATTTGAGGGCTTAAGGCATTGATTTGAGTTAGAAAGCTTCATTTCTTTGCATACAACTCAGTTACCCTATTTTTCAGGGTTTTGTGGTCCAAACATGATATAAAGGGGATCTTACACTTTTTGTGATTACTGTAGCTTGTGTAAGAGGCCCCATGGATATTGTTGTAATTGTAGGATGCATGAATAGGGTGTAGGATGAGAAATAAAGAAGGTATAGCTGTGTCCCCAAGAGTTTTGTGAAGAAAAGCATGTGAAATGAGAGGTTCAAGCCTAGGTTTCAACAAAATATGTATGGGAGATCTAATTTTATGAATTTTTATCCATGTGTAGACCTAATGGGTTGTTTCTTCCCCTCTTCCCCTCTTCCCCTCTCCCTTCCCCTCTAATTTTTGTCTCTCTCTCAAGTCTCTCCACCACCTCCACTCTCCACTCCACCATCCATTCCCCTCCCCTCTTCCACTCCCTCTCTCTCCTCCACTCCCATCTCTCTCCCCCCTTCCTTCTTCCTTAAACCCTCTACCCTCTATCTATATCCCACTCCCTCCTTCCATCCTTCCCTCTCTCTCTCAAGTATCACCCTCCTACCCCCTCTCCCTCTCTCAGGTCTCTCTCTCTCTCACATCTCTCTCCCCTCTACCCTTTTAACCATCTACCTGATGGAACTTCAAAGTTTTATCCTGCCTTATGTCTCTGGTCATCTATGGTGTTTGGGAAAAGTGTAGGGTTGGGGTTTTACCTTTCTCTTAATGTAAAACCCTAGTATTATCTTATGCCTTAGGAAGGATCTATTTGACTGTTACTTTTTGGGAGGATTTTTAAAGCATCTTAAGTCCCATCGCTTCGTCTAGGTCTGGCCCCCTTTAGTTTTATCATTTTATTTCCTTCATTTAATTTTATTCTCCTAAGTCTTGGATGGTCTCATGCTCCCTCATTTAAGTGAAAACTTATGTCATTGTTTGTCATTGGCCTAGTGATGTCCCCTTATTCCTTTAATAAATGTTTTTATTTTGCAGAGGGACAAGTTTGCATGACCGTTGATCAATCATCGTTTGATCTCAGCCATTCCCTGCCATCCCGCAATGGCCCCACCACACTGTCTTGGTTGATCGTGATATCATGGGAAAGTGCCATGTGTCTCGTTCGGTGATGCTGAAGGGATGATAAAATAATTTGATGCATCTATTTGATTTTAATACATTATGCAGCGGGTTACTAAAGTGTTTATGAGATGCACATGCTTCAAATCAACGCAGATGTTATAATATCGGTAGGAAAGGTGCTCGATAGTTAAAGACAAAGCTGGAAACTATGTTGGATCAACTGGATTGCCGATGGTTGAAGATCCACGGTTTCCTGCCATCGCGTGATCATAATTTGTGAGGTTTTTATCGATTGCAATATTATGGGAGAGTGCCATGTGGATTTTGTTGGTAGCGTGTGGTATGGTGGGCCCCTTGTTGCCACGATGGAGATTATGTCAGTTTGATTTGAAGGCATCCATTCGATGATCTGACCAAGGTGAAATATAAATGGACAATATTTGAATCTGCATCGAATGCAATTGGAGCCGTTCGTGTAGTGCGTGAGTAAGCTTTAATGGCGGACATGACATCTACTGCCAGGGTTTGATCGAAATAAAACAAATTTTCTTCTACTTTTGGTATCATAAAGCATTCAAAACATCTTTACAGAGCAGTTGCAGAGCCAAGGATGAAGTTACAAATTGTTACAACAAGAATTTAGGTTTCTGCAAGTGCAAAGTTGTGAGTTCATTTCTATTTCTCCTGGTTATTCTGAATTTGAACTTGGGGGAAATTTTCCCTATTCTTGTCGTAGGGCTTGTCGATAGTTGTTTTAGGGCTATAAGTTAATTGAATTGTGGGAAATTGCAAGGTTTTGTTCTGTAATTTCATATTTTGTTAAGCCCTAGTTTGTTTAAAGTTTGAAATAGCAAGGAAGCCCTAGTTTACTCAGGATGGCACCAACAAAGCAACACTCTGGCCAGATTGATTATTTAAGTAGAAACTTATATGATGATTTCCTGGATCAATTTCCCTTGTCAACAAATGATAGGAAGAAGGGGTTGGTTTTGATTCGAGGAAAAACTCTAGGGGAGGGATTAGTATATAATTGTTCTAACATAGCTGATGCTAGGGTTCCTCTTACTGGTCTAGAGATGTTCAGATTGTGGTTTGGATAGAGGAATTTTCCCCACCCCTTTTCTAATGGTTGGATGTATAATATGGGGAAGTTAGTGGTACTGAATGTGTTATCTGATATAGACTTGCTTAGGGCAGTGGCTGCACGATATGACCCTGTCACACGGGTGATTCGAGATAATGATGGAAAGGTTCTGTTAAGCATCAACAAAGAGGAATTTTGATAGGTTTTTGATCTGAGTGAGCCTAGTACATTCTTGGTTCCTATTGATCTTGAAGAGATGAAGCAGGAATATGGGAGGTCGAAATCACTTTTCAGAGCTAAGTTCCTCCCACCTCATTTGGCTAGGGCAGGAGGTTCAAAATTCCATATTAGCCCTGATGACCAAGAACATTTCAAACTAAATTGCTTTGCAAAGCATTTATTGTCTACCTTTTACTCATTGTGCCAAATTTTGGGTTTTCACCCCAACACGGTGATGCCTATTGCTTACATGTTTATGGGGATGCAAATACAACACCCTAATTTCTCAGTAATTTATGATTTTGCTTCTTTATTGGTTGAAAAGATACGTGAAGGGCTGTCAAAGTTGTAGAAAAATGATAGAGGCACTCCATTCTTCTGGTATTCCATGTTAATGTATATGTTCTTGTATAAGAATTCTGAATTATTTTCTAAGAAGATGGAGTTAAGATAGTGGGTTGATGGAGAAAGATTGTCGGTGAAGGTATGAACTGCAGATTTATCATGTAATAGGGAAAACACCAGTTATGTGCATTTTGACAATTGTTTTGCTTCTATATTGAGAGCCAAGCTGATGGTAAATGTACCCAGGATTCCTGAGGAGTTGCATGATTTCCTCAGACCAAAGGGGAGGAAGCCAGAGTTGAAGGTTTTCCATAACTGAGGTGATATCTGTAGACACCTAAAAATGACCTAGGCCTGCAAGCTTCATTTTTACCACTTTCATCCTAGCATAATTAAGACATTTAATTATGTCCTTGGTCCACATTCGACTATTGATTAAATAATTCATAATTATTTAATTAATTCTTGTCCTTTTATTCTTCAGGATTATTAAATAAATAAATTTTATTTATTTATTTAAAGTAGATCATTAATTGTCTACAAGGTCTTCCTTTTATTAAATTTTCTTAATTTATTTAATTCCCCCTTCAATCATTTAATTCTTCTTGATTATTAAATAAATAAATTTTATTTATTTATTAAATCGTCACTAGCGTCTTGATTAAATAAATTTATTAATTTATTTAATTAATTATTCGATCTTATCTCCTAAATTAAATAATTAAATTTAATTATTTAATTGCTAATTAATATTCTTCTCATTTTAAATAAATTAAATTATTTAAAATGTCATGTCAATCTTAACTGTCAGTCCTTTTTGATAAATAATCTGAAAAGATTATTTATTATCTCTCAAAATCCATAATTTGAATTATTTTAATTCAAATTAGTAATTAATCTTCCAAAAATCAAGTAATCGGGCAGATTCTTGATTTTCCAAATCTTATCTTTAGTCTGAATCTTATCTCTTTGATTTTTCACAGTCTTGCAAATCGGGGCAATCTTGTCTTCTTGATTTTCAAAAGTATTTCTCTAATTAATTTTGACTCATTTATTCTCCACTTGGTCGATCCGGAACTTTGCATTGCGTTCGATTAAAGTTTTTCCCCTAACCTAATTAGGGATTCTCAGGTTTAATCTAGATCGTTCATTTTAGGTTCTTGTCAATGATTTATCTCGTCCGTCCGTTCGAAATGGCCTTTTCTATAAAATGCCATCTTCTTCTCATTTTTGAGGACACACATTTGGTGTAATTACTATAGGCATTTATTTACTCTCATGTTCATGGTCATAGGCAATCTTAGTATTTCAATTTTGGCATTATTTTAGACATAGGCATTGGTTTGTAGACATAGTCATTTAGGCATATCAAATCCTTCAAATCTTGTTGTAGGGCTTAGACATTTTAGATTGTTCAAGAGATGAATCTGAGGGCAGCATTCTCCAGCAAGCAAGAAGGTATTACGAAAGGGAATCATGGAGGTATCAACAATCAGGTATAATTGTTCTTTCATCTACTTCCTTTGTGTTTCGTAAAATCTTTGGGTTTCGATTATTATTTATTGTTTATTGCTAACAACTCAAAATCCTTAGAAATCCCTTGATTACATTGGTGAACCCGACATATTTGGACAAATAAAAAACCATTTTTGGAGTTGGTTTCTTCTTGTTGCAGGGCTTGTTTGGTTTTTGTTGCAGGTTTGGCATCATTGTGGACAAAGCTGAAGATTCGACCATAACTTTCAAACGGCTAAGAATTTGCTCACAAATTTTTTTTTACAGTTTGGGGACAACATCGCACAATTTCATTCCAAAAATCAGATTTTTTGGATCTGGTTTTCATTTTTTATAATTATTTTTCTGTTTTTAATAAAAAATTAATTTCGGGAGCAAATAATCAAATTTTTCAGATATGTTTACATTTCTGGAAAGCTCTCTGAATTTTAAATGGGGTCTACTCTTTAGTTTTAAATTTGGATGTGAAATTATTAGTCAAAAAATAGATCTTTTAAAATTAGTGTTTAACAAATATTGGCTTATATCTCACTCAAAGTTGCAGATCTGATCACAATTTTTTTTTTGCAGATTTGGAATGACATCAAACGACTCCAGTAAAAATATCAGAATTTTTAAAGCTGTTTTGTATTTTTTATAATTTTTTTATGATTTTTCATAAAAAATTAATTTCAGGTGCAAAACAACAAATTTTTCTGATTTATTTAATTTTTTGGAAACCTCTTGAGATTTTAGACAGGATTTATATTATTTATTTTTCATTTTTCTATCAATTTTTTTTTTAAAAATCAGATTTGTTGTGACTACCTAACTCTCTAATAGTTGTTACTAATCTTTTCTTGTAGCGTGTGGCAGTTACTATTCGTGGGTTGAAGACAAACACTAAACTACTAACGAATTGTCTTGTAGGTTCGATTGTCAAAGGCCAAACAACAAAACAATGTGTTTGCATTTTTAGTAGTGTAACTCACATTTTATTTGGTGCAATTAAAACGAACCTATGTCTTCTTTGATTGATTGTGATTGCAAGATGGTAGGTGAGTATGCTCTCACTTGGTGAAAACCTCGTGATCAGAAAACTAGACCCATATTTATTTGTTAATTACCCTTCACGATTTGGTATATCGGAGTATCCTCTCCCCTTGCGCATTCGTGCGATCTTGGGTGTAAGAGAAACGGTTACTGACTCTAGAACTTGGGCCTGTTCTGGTGGGAAAATGTACTCACCCCAGAACAACTCAGACTGGTAGCACCCTGACACTGAGGGACTTCCAGCCGGTATATAAAAGTGGATTCTTGGGGAAAACCCAAGAATCCGCAGTAATAATGGTTCCGGTGAGGGAATGGATCGAGGGGACTCTCACCCGCTGGATCATGCCCCACTGAGCGGAATGCCGAATTAAACACCTCTTGTCTTAGTGTCCAACCCGTTATTGGCGTTGCTTGGTATAGTGCAATTACTGATACGGTATCATGCCGAAGAAGCGCTTCACTACTTACGTCCCCTTACTTGGTAGAGACCAATTCTTGGGATGTCACTACCCAAAGAATCTGGCGGAATTTGGTGTTAACAGAATGGCGTTAATGGTGAGCCAATGCCACCAAATTCTAAGCTGTCCGCTCTCGAGAAGGAAAGGTGTTCATCACCAATCCGGGGTATAACTGGTGGGCTATATCAAGTATACAAACCCTAGGCCTAGTGGCCTTTTTAGGATTGTGCTTATCTCATGTGTGCTTGCTACACCAAAACATCGTGCTTGTCAAAGTGTTTTCCTAGATTACTCAAACAATATACACAACATTCACAAATGCGGACAAAAAGCGATTCGACCTTGGACAGCACCAAACTTTTCAACAAAGACATTAGAAAAAATCTACAGGTCCTCATTTTGAACTTAGACTTGGTATTGTCCATCATAGTCCTCATTGGGTATCTAGACTTGGCATTGGTCATTTTCCTTAGTCAACATCTTCATTGTCACCTTAGCATTTGGCATCCTTTCTTGACCAATTTTATCACCTTGCATTAGTCATCTCCCTTAGAAAAACATCATTATCACTTTGCATTTAACAACATCATGACATCCACCACCTTGTCTTCCCTTCGCCAAGATATGGATAGGCTTGCTAGTTAAATTGAATATGAATTACTCTGTAGAGGTCAATACCAAGAAGCCTCAGACTTTAGGAGACAATTTATCCAAGCCGAAAATCAAGGTCCTTCATACCAACAACCCATCAGTCCTAGTGCTCTGTTCATCTACCCCCACTACCAAAATTCACTTAACACAAATCCTGCCATTAATTCACAACAAAGGTCCAGTTATCACCCTTATCCTAACTTTGACAAGGGAATCCAACTATCCAATAGTTATTGTTGTGTTTATTGTTTATGGCTGTTAGATGTGGACAACGTTGTGGCGTGGCAATGGGATTTAAGAAGTGCGATGGCGATCTCTGGTCTATTTTATTTTCTTTGACTATTGTGCATTGGATTGTCTTGATATAAAAGGCTGGGACAACTTCACCCTTAGTGTGAGGTTGGGACATTCCCTTGTAATACGTGACTATCTATTTTTCAAGTGGATGACCTTGCACACCTTGGTCTATGTCATATCATGGTGTTTGTTGTCCATTTGTGTCATTTTACCTTAATGATGATTAAGAGCAATAAATATTGAATCTATGACAATGTTTTGGAAGGATTTGGTCTAGGAACTAACATGCATCTCTTTTAGTCTTGTCATCTTCTCTCACTCATCTCATATAGGCATTGCATCCATATCATCATCCATATCTTTTCACTAACATTCCTTTGTCTCTTCATATTCTAGTCTTCTCATCAATTTTGAGAACACACCCATGTTCTTGGAACACATGCGTCCCTCTCAATTTCCTGACCTCCTGGGTCATTTTTCTCATCTTATTTTTGCGGGGCATTTTTGACTTATTTTCTTTGTCAATGCGACATGCTACATTATGACAAAGAGTGAGAAATGTAGACACATAAAATGACATGGGCACGCAGAAACCATTTTTACCGCTTTTGTCCTGGCGTAATTGTGACGTTCAAATTGTATTCATGATTCACATTCATTATTGATTTAAAATAATTCATAATTATTTAATTAATTCATCAATCCCCTTCATTCTTCCATGATTATTAAAATAAATAAATTTTATTTATTTATTAAATATGTTAATAATTGTCTAAGTCTTCCCTTAATTAAATAAATTTCTTAATTTATTTAATTCCCCTTTCTCATATATTTCTTCCTGATTATTAAATAAATAAATTTTATTTATTTATTTAATATGTCACTAACTGTCTTAATTAAATAAATTGATTAATTTATTTAATTAATTAGTCTTATCTGCTAAATTAAATAATTAATTTTAATTATTTAATTGACAATTAATATTCTTCTCATTTTAAATAAAATAAATTATTTAAAATGTCATGGCAATCTTAACTGTCAGTCCTTTTTGATAAATAATTTGAAAAAGATTATTTATTATCTCTTAAAATCCATAATTTGAATTAATTTAATTTAAATTGGTAATTAATCTTCCAAAAATCAAGCAATTGGGTAGATTCTTGATTTTTCAAATCTTATCTTCAGTCTACATCTTATCTCTTTGATTTTTCGAATCTTGCAAATCAGGCAGTCTTATCTTCTTGATTTTTAGAAAATCTTTATTTTCTAATTAATTTCCTCATTTATTCTCCACCGTCGATCTGATTTTATTTTGACCGTTCGATTAAAGATTTTTCCCTAACCCTAATTAGGGATTCTTAGGTGTAATCTGGATCGTTCATTTCATTGATTTATCTCGTCCGTCCGTTCGAAATGGCCTTTTCTATAAAATGCCATCTTCTTCTCATTTTTGGGGACACACATTTGGCGTAATTACTATAGGCATTTATTTACTCTCATGTTCATGGTCATAGGCAATCTTAGTATTTCAATTTTGGCATTATTTTAGACATAGGCATTGGTTTGTAGACATAGTCATTTAGGCATATCAAATCCTTCAAATCTTGTTGTAGGGCTTAGACATTTTAGATTGTTCAAAAGACGAATCTGAGGGCAGCATTCTCCAGCAAGCAAGAAGGTATTATGAAAGGGAATCATGGAGGTATCAACAATCAGGTATAATTTTTCTTTTGTTTACTTCCTTTGTGTTTCGTAAAATCTTTGGGTTTCGATTATTATTTATTGTTTATTGCTAACAACTCCAAATCCTTAGAAATCCCTTGATTACAATATCATTCCATACCTAGTCAACACTGTCTTGAGGGTGTATGGTTTTTAGGGGACCCCTCATATATTGCTGTACAATGTGCCACCAAGAGTGGGGTTTGCAGAAGTCATGTGGTAGATTGGTTGTATCCATGAGTACAACCTTACTGGGAAAGGTAAAGGAACATTCTTCCCGGATTACACTGTGGTGTCAGATTTTGTTTTTCCAAGGGAGGCTGGATACATTTTGGGAATTTTTTTGAGGAATATCATTTGAGGTGTGGCCCCAAGCGACAACATGATCCTAAGGGCTTCTTTGCTCTTTTTAGAAAAAGGATAAAAGGTGGTAAGTTGTGCATGAGTTCAACTTCTCTGAAGACTTGATTAGAAATGAATTTAACCTAAATAGGCAGGAGGTGAACAAGAAGAAGTGGGTAGCTTATGACAAGCTATTGGCTATTGTGCACAAAATGGATCCAAAGTATGATCTATTGATGGAGTTCAGTCCATATCATAAGAAAATTGACTTCTTGATGGGAAAATTCAAAGAAATCATGGGCACCTTGATGACCAAAAAGATAAACTTGGAGTCAAATTTGGGCATACAGGAGCAAGATGCCAGACCAATTGAAGTGAGGCCAGCTTACCAATCTACATAAAGATGGCCTATTTACAAAAGGAAGAGAAATGATAGTAGTGATGAAGAAGAAGAGGCTAGAAAGGGAAAGAAAATAATGAAATTGCCTACACAAAAAGGTCCTAAGTTCAAAACACCTAGAGCAATCAAGATTATTGACTTGGATGCATCACCTAAAAATAGTCCCTCACCACCACCATCAGAGCCAAGCCCTAAAAGGAAAAGAATTGAACAATCACAAGAGGATTTGGTGGATGAGATTGTTGTCACTGACCAGGACATGCAAATGGGTATTCCTTCCCCTCCTAGGCCGGCTGAATTGGTTCTCTTTGATCTGGATATGAAAGGAAAATGTGTACAAGATGCAAGAATGGAGGCATGTAAAGAGTTTCTAGATGACAATGCATTTGTAAAAACTCCGGTCTTCTTGAAACTAGTATGGAGAATGAAATTGGAAGAATATCAAGATAAATGCAAGAGGAGAAGAGAATTGAGACCTGATAGGTCAGACCAGGAGAATGATGATGAAGTGAAAGCTGAACTAATGGAAGAGTTCAAGAACATCACTCCTGAGGAGGGGATAAAATTAGTAAATCAAGTTGGTGTCTTGATTTTACCTGAATGGGACATTGTAGATACTGTAGCTTTCAATGCTATTCTAAAGTCCAAGCACCCCTTACAAGACTCTAAAGAAGAGGTCAAGATAGCATTGCCAGATTCTACCTTCAGTGAAGAGTATGAAACTTTAGCAATTTGGGCTTTGGCCTCTCAAGGGAGAAAGCTGAATGTTACTGATATTAACCCAAATGTAAGAGGAGGGTTGATAATAAAGAGAGCTTCAGAGACCTCAACCACAAAGGCTACTAATTTGACTATAAATGTGGCCAAATTGGCCCAAAAGACTACTGAAAGAGAGGAGCCTAAAAAGAAAAACTTAATGGAGAAGTACAATACCATAATTGAGGAATATAGCAAGATGCAACAAAAGAATGTTGAGCTATAGACTAAGGTGGATAGGTTAACGAACAAGCAGATTGGGGAGACGTCAAGTGCTCCAGGGATCAGAACATTTCCTTCCACATCAAGGTCAGTGCCTCCTACTTCTCCTATTGTATCTACATCGGGGTCTCCTAGTCAAAATACTCCCCTTAGCTCTACTTTAGAGCTAATTGATGAAGAAATGGAATACTCTGTTGATCCTTTGAAGAAGCAGCTAATGCATAATATTTTAGAGTTACAAGCATCCTTGAAGGTGAGTGAGGAGGGAATATTCTTAAAGCAAAGGGAGGTTGTAAATGTTGTATTGAGACATTTAAATGAGAAAGTTGATGACAGATTGTCATCTGTGCATTCTTTATATTCTTTATTATTAAGTGCAATAAAGAATATTGAGAGGGATCAGGAGGTTGTAGTACCATTAATTGAAAGATGGATCCCTAGGGCCAATGATCTTGATATCATGTATAAAGCTTCAAGGTTTGATGTAAATAATAGGCCCAAATCATTAAGGCATACTCAGGTATTAGTTAAGTCATTACAAGGTTTTTAGACCTTACCAAATGACTTGAGTAGGAAGATCAAAGAATTGGTGAAGAACTTTGATGATTGGAGTGACACATTGCTACCTGACATAATTGATGAGCAGGGAAATATCAGGTCACTCCAACAATGGCAGGATCGGGCAAATGAAGTCATCAATTGGAAAATTAGATTAATTTGTGATGACTCAGATTATGATTTATTGGTGAGCTATATGGATAAAATTATTAGCACTAGTTCATTCTTTGAATCTTTTGAAAGAGAAGCGAATCAAGTGGTAGTTAGTATACACCTTATAGTGACAAGGTAAATGAGGTAATCAATTTTAATTGGAAAACTGATGAGGAATACCAGAAATGGGTAAACGTATATTTAACCGAGGAGGAGTAAAAAGGAGTAGGCTGTTAACGGTTGAGAAGTCAGTTGTTCCAGTTACAACGGATTACAATTTTGTTTTTGGTGGCAATTTTGGCATGGAATTCTTGAAGCTTTGTTGCTGCATCAATCATTCTCAGCAGGCACGATGAACAAGAGGATTCTCTAGGAAATTGCTGTTGTAACAAATTTTGGAATGTCACAAAGCGGTCCAATTGGCTGGTGATGCGTGTGCTTTCTGCCCGATGCTTGTTTGCTCCTTCGTTTCTATAAGAAGGATTTCAAGGCCAGAAGTACGGGTTAGCAAGTTAGATATTTTTTGGTCGAGTCTAGGTAGAGTTGCAGAGCAAATTATAAAGTTCGATGGTTTTAAGGAAAATGCAATTTAGGTTTTGAGTCATTCTGTAGTAGTTTTTGAATTCATGGGGATTTGATATTTTATGAAAGTACTAGCATTTGAATTGAAATGATTAATTCAAACTCATGTCTCTCCATTGTACATGCATATCTGAATTTTGAATAAGATAATCAAGGGTTGTCTAGTTCATCTCACTCTTGTGGTGTGTATGATTTTTGTTTTGGCTTTAATTCAAGGAATTAATTAAAATGCTTGAATGGGATTGTAGGTGGATATATTTTGTATAAGTATTTGATAAGTAGTATTGGGTTAGAATACA
>VDFB02241717.1:0-14227 GCA_007258455.2 Sequoia sempervirens
TAACTTAAAAAGGAATGATGTGTGTATGAATTAGGTATCAATTTTCAAAAATCTTCCATAAATTTTTCAATGGGAATCTCCTCTTCTACATAGTTCAACCTTGTGGATTCTTTCCCAAAATTTGTTTGCAACTTTACATACTTGTACCTGTGTCATTAAAATATGTGAATAACTAATAAGCCACACTTGATCAATGAAACATTACATCAAAGAGAATCCAATAGCAATCTATGAGAAATTGAAACAAACAAACTCTCTAAAAATAGTACTTACCTCTTGCAATTTACTGTCTTTGTTAGGTCAGTATCCTCAATTCTTGAAGGAAATTTAGCCAAATTTCCACATGTCTCACAAATTCCTTTTATGCAATTTATTTGAGGTCCATTTTCATGATCACATAATATAGAGTTTATGAACAAACTTGCCTGTTTAGGAGGTGCATTTTGAAACCCACATCTTTCTTCTCTCATCTTTCAAAACACCTGATAGTAGAGATCAAATTCAATATGATAACGACAACAACAAGTTTCAAAAAACTTGTTTATCTTCACATAATATGGCTTTAACCTTTGAAACATTGTTTGTCCAATCTTTATATGAGGATATGCATTACAAAAGTTCATATACATCTCAAATTGTGTTATGTCTAGCCAATGTTTGATATGATTTTCATAAATGCTAGGTCCAATCCTGTATCTCATAACATCTCTAGTATTTGATGATGGACGAGTCTGATCATGCCAAAAACTTGAGATCAAGTTCCTAACATCTTCAATCATGTCAGAACGGGGAGCTCTACACATAATTTCCCAATTGCCTTCTGAACTCTCATCCAAAAACTTTTTTTTTTCTCACATTTTATTAATATGGTTCTACTATAACCAATTTCAGTCGAAAGTGCAGAAAATTTTATTTTTCTTGCTATATCTTGATGTACAATAGATGTCAATCACCCTTCTTGTGATGGCCTTATCCCGGTCGAGATCCTTTCCCAATGGAATCTAAACCCTTTTAAACATTTTGAACAATATCCTTTTTGTAATCCCATTTGTTTCTTCTTGTTGATGTCGAATGTACACCCAACAATTATGCTGACTCTTTAGGCTCATCGAAGAAATGCTTGATAACAATTGGGTTTTCAAGTGTATCAAGGCGATTGAAATGATGATTGATCATTCCATTTACAGATTTAGTCATTGACCTCTTTCTCTAATTATAAGGATGGTTGGCATAATATTTGAGTTTCTCCATATCCATTTCAAGTAAATGATCTAATTCTATAGAAATTTGTTTCCTCACAACTTCTCGGCTAGTTTTATATGCTCATCCATACCCGGTGGGAGAAGTGATCCCGACCCCTCTCAACATGCCATTGTTTGAACTTGTGCCTCCTCCCTATCTTCAAGGACCATGCATTCTTGGATTCATTTGATCCAAAATGTCTAGATTTGAAACCCGGCTTGAGCATGAAAACTTCCTGCTTGTTGAGCCCTTCCTACATGTCACAAAATATTTTGCAAACAAAAGTGAGAGATGATGTTATATAAGTGAAGTTTATGTATGCAAGCAAACAAACTTCAATAAAACATGATGCTATAAGTGAGAGAAGTTTGTGTGCTAGTTTTATACGCTCATCCATACCAGTAGAAGGAAGTGATCTTGACCCCTCTCCAACAAGCATTGTTTGAACTTAGGTATCCTCCCTAACTTCAAGGTCCATGTGTTCTTCAATGGATTCGTTTGATCCAATATCTAGATTTGGCTCGACTCCAGCTTGAGGAATCCCTAGAGCATAAAACATAAAAATAATTTGAGAACATTGAAGTGATGAAAATAAAATAATTATTCCTTGGCACCATATAGCTCGAGTTTTGATGTATACATGTGTTATTCTCTAGAAAACCTCACATTGCATTGGCTTTAAGTATAATTTGAGTTCTAATTTTCAAATAATTCTAGAGCTTAGAATTGGGAATTTATTAAAATATTTAAAAAATATTTTTTTAAAGGAACTATTGATCATTAGATTAAATTCAATGGGAGTTTAGAAAATTTTTAAGCTAATTAGATGTTGAAATGTAGATTGGATAGGGGATATTGATCACCAAATATCAACATTAGAATGCTACTTCATTGTACATGAAGGTGTAGTTTCATGAATAATTAAGAAAAAATAATGGTTTCTTTCAAAGTGAAAAGTTAGAATATATAGGAATTTGCAAAGCCATAAAATAATTAATGTGGTTGAAAAATTATGAAAATCAAAGTGGCATAGTGAGGGACACAAAATTTAAGGTTTCATTGGAGAACTAAGCATGTATTGAAGTACACTATCATTTTCTTCATGAACAAAGTAAAGAGAAAATTGTGTAGATGCAATACTCAACAATGATAATGTGATAACCAAGAGCTTATTAAACAAAGGTATTGGTAAAAGATAGAGGTGTAAGGTTGTAGGGAAAGGATTTAATGTACAATATTTTAGTTTAAGAGTACATTTTAAGTTGGGGTATTGTAAGTTGAAAAATGGTCATACATTAAACATTTCTAATTTTAATAAGAAAGCCAATGCAAAATGTATGCACATACAATTTTAAACACACACTTGAGAGTGAGAGAGAGAAGAAACAAGCATATACCTTGTTTATTTCTATGATAATTTTCCATGTTTTGTTCACGCCTCTTATGTTCTTTTTCTTTTGACAATTTTCGTTGAGACTCATTTTTCTTTTTCTTTGTTGTCCCATTTTCTTCTTCAACTTAAAGATGACTCAAAATAAGTCCTCTACCAACTTAGTTAGATTATCCTCCAAAATTTTCCTTGATTGATAAAAATGAAAAGTTGTCGAGCTCCAATATTTGCCTCCTTGATAAATGTGCAAAAAGTTCTCCAAAATCTGCGCTCCAAGTGATATAAATGACAATTAATCTTGTTGTGTGTGTGAAAAATGGCTTTAGTATAAAGTTGGGAAGTACCATTTTGCATGAGATAGCTGGTCTAGAATTGGTAGTCCAAGTAGTAAACAACAAGTTATTTCATTCCTAGAGTTTGTTGTTATTTAATTCATAGGTATGCACAACATATCTAGTAATTTTTTAAAATTTTGTTAAAAGTCATCCAAAAATGTATATTAGAGGTATAATTTGAATTGAATTTTCTTAATTATATTTGATTAATTTCAAATTCCTTGTCAAAATGTATAATAGAGGTATAGATTTGAGATTAAATTTTCTTCATTATATATTTGAGATTAGTTTCAAGTTACTTGTCAAAATGTATAATAAATTATAATTTGATTGAATTTCAAGTTGCTTGTCAAAAGATTATATCTTGTTCTCAACTCAATGATTCATGTTGCTTAAGTCATTTTAAAGAAAATATTTATTGTGATCAACATGAATGAACTTAATTATAAAGTGGCATTGATTTCCTAAAATTATACTAGAGATCAAATGTATGTTGAATATAAGGAAATGTAAGTTGTAAGAGATCATCAAATAAACAAATATGTATGTATATTGAATATTTAAAATGCATATATATATTATGTGTAAACATGTTTAAAACCATAAGCAAACACATGTACATACATGTAAAGGGATTCAATACATATAAACATAACACATATTATAAGCAAAAGAGGAAAATGTATGTATATATCATATAAGAAAATATATGTACATATCATATAAAGAAAAATGTATTAAAAAAGATCATCAAATTTAGAGATACTAAAGATCAAAAATAAGCAAATGTGTGTATATCATATAAGCAAATGTAAGTTAAGAGATCATCAAATCTCAAATATAAAGATCATCATGTATAAGCAAATGTGTGAGTAAATATAAAAATCTAGTGTGCATGGCCTAATATGAATGTCTACTCCTAGTCAAATGGCCATCTGAATGAGAACGGTCCTGCTTTGATGGATGTGCTGAGCCTTGCAAATAAAATTGTGTACATGATGTGTTAAATACATATAATTTATATTAAATAAATTTTATGAAAGTTATTATTAAATGAACTTGTATTTTTAAATATCAATCTAGATCTATGCATACATAAATATTACATGTACATATACACATGTGATTATATAAAAATGAAAAACTCACATGTCCACTGGCAGCAGATTCATCCACAGAGTCACATCGATCATGCACATGATTTGGACCAAGGCTAGGAGTGATATGAGGTATGTCCACCTGTAACAATATATATACATATATATATCAACTTACATGAATATCTAGTTAAAAAAAAATAATAATAATGAAAAAAGAATTGAAACATGCACATGCACACATACATGAATATCATCTGATATCGGATGACCTAAGTCCTCTGAAACAGTCGCCTCCACCATATCCACCAAACGATCAAGCGATGAATCAACATCTGCATCCATCCGATCTATCCCATGTTGTGCCATAAATGATGAATGTAGAGGACTATGAAGGTGAGATGGCATCAGCGATGATGAACCAAAACCAATCAACATATCAGTAAAACCCATAGTCTGTGCAACTACCAAATGAACTGTAGGTGGATCCTGATGCGCACTAGTGCTCAACTGAGAGTGATGGGATCCTGGAACTGAACAACCTCTATGTCTCAAATGATCTCTAACATGCTCTATACCGATCCCATTTTCTGATGCAATGTTGGCATATGCCTCCAACAGGTCCTCAGCCAAACAATGTAGAGTCATGCGTGACATATCTCCTGTAAGTGCATCAAGCTATATAGGAGTAGGGATGCTGACCACTATAAAAGGATCCATGGTGGTCCACTGTGCTAAAAAATGGCATGGATCAGGAATGTATGGACATCAAATCTTTTGACCTACCACGATCATCGGATATCCTAGTGGTAGCAGCAATGTCACCTACAATGTCAGTGCTTCCTTTTGGGGGCAGTGGCTTAACCTCATCTGCTATAGGGGGCTAGAGCTAGGGTGAGAGTAGGAGACCTCTCACTGTAATACCCTAAACGGGGGTGGTCTATGCGCTCGGCGATAGGTGGGCCTATCAACAATCTGCCATGCCCACGACCAACATATGGTGGAATGTCGAGGTAGTTAACTTTGAGGCCCAAATGGACCTCAACATACAACTGCTGAACAAAATACAATGGAATTTGGTCATTGTTTAGGTATAGACCATGTGCTGCGAGAAATCATGGGTAGATTAATGAGGCCATAACATGATTGACACATCTAGTGACTTGGTATCCCTAACCTTCGCACATTTTGATAAAATGGAAAACAAGTGGTTTTATCATTTCTTTGAGTGACACTATCATGTATTTGTTTAAGGGGAACGTCACCATGTAGTTCTTCCTGTATGTGGGAAAGAATAGCAGTCACTCTATTTGAGGAATATGCACTAGTCCTCTCAAGTTCATCTTTTAGTTTTTCTAGACTATGCAATATTAACATGCATGGTTCACTATATATCCCCGGGTTTGCACCCTGTGCTAATGAATCTCTCATTTTTTTAATCTCATTACTAGTATTTGTAAACAAAGAATTTGGCACAGGTGGAACATGATCTGCATTTTCCATTATATATATATATATAGTACACCTAAAAAAGCAATGAGACTTTGGTAAATAATATATCTAGATAAAGGGAATACAAATCTAAAATAGTTGTAATAATTCATCTACTCATCAATAATATTTTTCATACCATTAACAATTTAAAAAGGAATTGGAAGACAACTATAATCTATAACATAGCATCCTTAAATGGTTCAAATTTTAAATGAAACAATGAAAGAAAGAATAAGAAAACAAAGATTAGTGTAAAATTATTTGAAAATAATTGGGGATAAAAATATCTAATATAATAGTTGTTAACATAAATGAACTTCAAAATAAGATTATGTAAGTGAAAAAAAAGTTCTATTGCCTTCATTGAACCTAAATTTATCTAGTTAAGATATGTCTAAAATTAAGAATTCACACTAGAATATCAATATTCCATAAGAATCTCATAAAGAGGATGAATTTAATGGAAGATAACATAAAATCCTCCATATATGAGGATGAATTTTATCATTACATTATGAGTGAATCATCTCAATTATATAGCCAAGAACATCACAAAATTATAGATTGGAAAGCAAAATAATCATGCATTTATCATATTTTTATATATATAAAGTTTAGATACCATCAAACTATTTAAACTTATAGATTGCATAAAGCTATAAATTGAATCGTTAAAACTAATTTATTAAGAATCAAATCTAATAAAGTTTGACTTCATATTGCATACTTGTTATAAATATCTCACTAATCCAGCCATACATTTTATATATGTTAAAAAATATATAATTGTTATGCCCATAATTTTTCACTATATCTTGGCGTGGATCTCCTTCAACTAGATCAATTAAAAATTATTTGTAATGTTGGAGGAAAATGGATTTAATATCATTAGAGTTGTCATGGAACTACCTCTCTTGATCAACAATAGATATTATCCACTCTCGAGAATGTAAATATGTTCGAGATAACTAAAAAATAATTTGTATCCCTTATATCCTTTCATCCAATGTATCCTATCTCTTAATTGAGATCCTCTACCACAATTAAGTTCAAATCTTCTAAGTTTTATTTCAACGGAAGCAACCACTCATTGTAGAAAAGTAATTAGTAAGTGCTAAAGCCAAAACAAGTTTTTTTTTTCTATTTGGATTCATATTTTTTTTCCATTCTAGATCTCTTTCTAGTCATATTCTTATTGTAAGATCATAGTAAGGTAGTGCAATAGATTTAATCGCATCATTCCACAATTGCATCCACTTACCATTTTGATGAGGTCTAGGAACATCAACCAAAGGGATATTAGGGAAGCAAGGTGATCAATTTTATTGAGGTGGGAAGTGTTGAGCTTGAAGGATAGATTATTAGGTATGAGGAATAAGAATTTTGAAAATTTTAAAGAATTGGGAGGTGATACGTGAGATAGGTTTAATAGAATCTACTTAAATAAGGGTGTTTTGTGGAGAGGGGACAATGGAAAGAGAAATAACTAAGTTTTAATCTATCAATACAACTAAGTTTCCCTTAGTTCACCATCTCTTTAGTTGGTCCAAGTGAACTAGTGATCAATATAAGAATATTTTTTGTCTAAAATGGGATCTAAACCCCTCATGGTATTTCTAGTTAGGATGTAGGAATTCAATTATTTTTTAGAGAGTTTATGAGAACTAAACCAACTTGTATCTTGGTTTTTTCCACCATATCATATTCACGTCCTTGTAGCCATTTAGTCATAGGGAGGGCATAAAAATCCATTCCCACAATTTAACTTGAGATGAGGAGTCATTAGGCATGTACAATAAAGAAAAAATTAATAGGTATTCCTTGGATTAGTAACTGTAAGCACTAAGCACAATTGTTGTTGGGATCCACTCCTTAATAGATGATAAACTTAGCCAAGTATTGGGAAAGGTGGGTCAACCATGCATCCTAATATTTTGATTTATTATTTTGTCCTCATATTAGGAAATGAGGCATCTCACTTTCTGTTGGTAGTTATTTGTCATTTGTTGAATGCTTCAAAGGAAGTGTCTAAGATGTTCTAAATGAATATAATATTATTATAGCTTTATAAGATGAAACCCTCTTATGACATATTCTTATGAAATTTAAGAGCATGACTATAGAATATTTACAGTAAAGTATTGACCAACATTATGAAAAATCATAAGAAATCTTTTAAGAAATAACAACTGTGTTAAGGAAAAAGATGTGGACATTTACAAGAACTTTTTTTAAAGAAAAATTGGGGAGACCACTATAATTTTATTTATATATAATATTTTACATATAGCTGGATTCGGTAGGACATCTTGGCGAGGGAAAAGAACTTGACAAAGAAAATATGATTGCAGTCAAGTAGCAAATTTTTAGAAAATATCAAAAAGACCCGGTGAAGGTCCTAGTACAAATGACCAATTGTCTTATTACAGTGTTACAAAAGCACATTAGTTGAATACATTGAAATACATGTCGTCTCTTATGCACCCAAAATACCCAAAAGAAGACATCATACTAGATATACCCGTGACCCGAATACATAACACAATAGAAGATTACAAGAACCTTACTAAACATAAGACTAATAAGCTAGGAAGCCACTTTCCAAAGATCTGATTTTTCACCAACATGCTGGAAAGCCATTAGCATAGCTTTCTTTTGTTTCCACTCGTTTACCTTTGTGTTGGAGATCATGCTCAAATGAAGGTTTTGATTTGTTTTAATATCAGGCACATAACGATAACAAAATTTCTTTTTGGATGACGATGGAAGTTGCAAATCATGAATGCAAACATGACTTCTCAAGAAAGAAATGGCATGATATTTTCTTTTTAAATCATCAATCTCCTCCATGGAAATGGCAGATCTGTATTATTTAGAACTTGGTAGAGATGTGAAGAAGTGTCATGCATTGTGGATAATAACATGCCTTGGAATATGTGAACATAGGTCTCTTCTTATGAAACAAAACCTTCTTTGAATAATTAAAATTTGAAATTAATACAGTTTGGCGAGCATATTGTATAATCACACTAGAAACCAACAATGGAAGATTGAGAGTATCAACTAAGAATTCCACCTTATAGATAACATTCATACTAGAAGCCAACATCAAAAGACCAAATTTCATAAATAAAGTTCATGTGTTATATATCATGCCTTTGAGGGGTCCACAAGTACCATGAGCCTTTTGAAATGCTTCACCATCTAAATGCATCCATTCCAAGACCATTGGGAGGTGGGTATACAATATGAGCCAAGTATTAATTTCTAATGTTAATTATTGAAAGAAGGTATATAAATTATTCGAACATCTTAATTCTCATACAGAGTTACATCTTAGTCAATTTCAAGCAATGTATGAGTTCCATATATTTGTAATTTTTTCTTAATATAAAAACATATTTTATTTCATTAAAATTAACCTATCTATTTCATGTTACAAAGGATGCTCTTATTTTAAAGTATAAGTATATAATTCAAAATTAATTAGTAATTTTCAAGATAGAGTACACACAATTTCTTTAGTTAAAATAAAATAATATTCTTATTTCCATGTGAGAGTTATGTAGAATGGTAGTTTGACATGTCTCAAAAATATTTCTTTCATATATACTAAATTTTTATCATTGTACATTATGAGTGAATCATCTCAATTATATATCCAAGCACATAAAAAATTTATAGAGTGGAAAGAAAAATAATCACACATTTATCATATTTTTGTAAGGTGTTCGAAAAGACTAAAAGTTTCCCTAGAAAGAACTTTAATTAAGGAATAAAAAAAATGGAAAGTGTCTACCTCATTGTATGTTGACCTTTCCCATATAAAAAGATCATGGAAATGCTAAATGAGTTGATATAAGAATTTTTAAGAATGAAGGCACAAAATTCATAACACTAATCCTAAAAGCAACAAGAAAGGCAATGAATAAAATCTTCCTAGTTATTTTGAAAGAAACTTTAAAAGGTTCTAAATCCCCTTCACACCCCTTTCTAAATGAAGATAAAATAAATAAGTTACCAAATATTTCTTAGAGTTTAAGGTGGTGATTTTAATATGATTTGAGAATAAATAAGATAAATTAGATGAAATCAAGTTTTGTTGTAAAGGTGATGAATTTTGGGGGAATAAGATGAAAATAATTTTGAACCTAGTTGACTCATTAAATGGCAATAAGATAGATTTTAAAGGGGCTTTATTTAAAATATGTAATAGTTAGATATGTACTAATACATTATATTCTCTATTAGATAGTTATTTCTTCCATAAACATTTCTTACAATCTTATAATTTATTAATAATAGTGATGTGTGCATCCCTAGACACTCTTTGATAACCACACTATTAATGTTTCTATTTTTACTAGAGGATACTCTAATTGAAAAGCATGTAAAGAGGAAGGGTTAGTTAACCTTGATATTAATGCAATGAAAGGTGGGATTATCTTGATGGTATCAAAGTTATCTTAAAGATATATTGAAGGTTTTTCTTCTATGCCTGAACACATTTAGTGAAATATAATGAATATGTGTTATCCTAGAAAAATATGTATAGCATTAAGGATAAAATTTAGACTTTAAGTTGAAAGAAAATGTCAAATATTTAGAATAAAAATGGTGGGGATGGAATACAAGCTTCAAGAATCTCCTTGTAATAATTAATTGCAATAATAAATGATTAAAACTAAACACGAATGGATATGTCACCAATAATTTTTAGATAAAATGACTAAAATTAGAGCCAAGATATCTTAGTTCAAGTATCAGGATAAAGGTATCAAATTCTTATTCAATGTAAACATAGCCGAGTTTGATAGATAAAAAGTTGGCCCCATTAATACTAGGGGAGCATTGTCTAATGAGATTAAGTTGACACTATTCAATTTTTAGAAGTTAGAACCCTAACATTTATATGAGGAGCTTGTAAAATAGAACCTTATTAGGAAGAGTAGGAGAGGATAAATGAACCCATAATAATTATACTTATACTAATAAAAATAATAATAATGTTTAACCATTTCAAAATGTTAAGTTTGTTTCACTATGATGATCAATAGCTAATTTGTACAAGGAGGCCACAATTTATAGGGAAATGAAGACTACATAAGAGGAGAATTTCTAACATAGTAGCTTGGTTGTAGTTGTTTCTTTAGCATTAAATATTTTCTCTTTTTTCTTTTGTTGAACTGAATATTTTATTTGATCTCTTAAAACTTATCAATGGTACTTGATCTTCATAATGATTATTTCCTTCTTTTTCAATTATTATCATCTTAGAAGGAATACCATTTCAATTTAGAGCAAGGAGAAATGTATTTTTCTTTTAAAGTATTTAAAATATTATATTTATTTGATGGTTCCTTCTTAACCTCTTCCACTCCTTGGAAAAATTATCCAACCACTTGAATCTCCTTATATTAATCAATTTACTTCTATGATTTATGTATGTGTTTTTAGTGATTTACTCTTTATCCTTTCAATTTATTCATGATATACTTTAATATAGTTATAACAAGTATATAATAGTTTTTCATAATTGGATATGCCTTAAGAAACTCTTTAAACATGAAATTATTTGATGAGGGAAGATATAAATTAAGGTTATTCTTTCTTACTTACCTCATGCTCATCCATATTTTTTGTCCATAAATATCTCAAATCAAATTGGATTTTGCAAAGAGGATAGCTATATTTTAAATATTCGCTCTTAGTCAAAGTCATTTATTTCTTTGTACAAATTTAAAATTGATTTAAATGTAATTTAATTTTTACTAGTTTTAACATGGTTATATGAAGAATAGCTTTAAATATATATCTATAGTAAAGTGGACATATTTTTTATATTTTCCTAATACTAGAAAATTTAATACCTCATTCCTTCTTAAATCCCAATAGAACTATTTTTATTATACATTTCATTCAAACAATCTAGTTTCTTTCCTCTAAATTTATTCTTCGATTCATACATTTAGTTCACCAACCATTTTTGGAGTAATGTCATAAGACTCAAATGAAAAATATGAAGAATTTTATCCAAGTTTCCATTGTATGCACCCTAGAAACTTTATATCATGAACTGTTTGATATAATTTCTCAAATAAATTTGTTAATGAAATGTTTGATATAATGCCTCAAATAAATTTCCCAATAGTGTTTTTTGACTTAAGCATGATAGAAATAGGTAAGTGCACAAAGTTGAGTCCACGAACGTGGAAGTTTTTGCCTTTAACCAAAAAAATTGAAATTGGCATTGGAGGAAACAGATCCCATTCTTAATAAACTGATCCTGATTTTGTAAATCTGGATCCTGCTACGGCTCCTGGGATCCCGAGCCCGAGACCTAAACGGGATCTTTTAAAACTCTGATCCCGCTTCCTACGTGACCCCAAACCAAAGGAGGTGCTGAACGATCCCACTTTTCAAAAACAGATCCTCGGGATGAAAACGGATCCCGATTTAAACGGGAACGGATGTATAAATCTAGATCCCGATTTCTATAAATCAGGATCCTGTTTTATACTGATATTTATTTTTTTTAAAAGATAGATTTCACTACTCAGCAAACGGGACCCCGAGTATTGGCGATAGCGACCCCCATGATCAGCAACAGGTACCCACCTACATGCCATTTTTTTGCATTTTTCTATTTTGAATTGAAATTTTGAAAAAAATAAGTTAATTTAACATGTTTTTTTTAATTTATTTCACGTTCTAAGCATTTTTTTAACTGTTATAGTAGAATTGAATAATTGTAAAAATAGACGAAAAAATGCAATGAAACTTAAAGGTTTTTTAATAAAAATGAAAAAATGAACCTTGAATTGTGTTTTAGAAACAAAATTTAACTATTGAAACCTAAATTGTTCGAGTAAACCCAAAAAGAAAATTGAATTTGAAAACCCTAATTG
The DNA here is from genome assembly GCA_007258455.2 of Sequoia sempervirens. NCBI lineage: Eukaryota > Viridiplantae > Streptophyta > Pinopsida > Cupressales > Cupressaceae > Sequoia > Sequoia sempervirens. Next base: position 12,467 of record VDFB02241717.1, read on the forward strand.
AAAGAAAACAAAAAAGTTTGCATTTCAAAACCCTAGAAATCGAAATGAAATAAAAACATTGCATTTACAAATCCAAATAAAGCTTTTCGAAACCCTGAATTCAAATCAAATGAAAAAAATTGAATTTGAAAACCCTAGTTTGAATTGAAATGAAAAAATTGCATGAAAACCCTAATTGTTTAAAATTGAAACCCTAAATTGAATTGGAACAAAAATAATTGTTAAAACCCTAAATTGGAATCGAACAAATCATTTTGATTTTGAAAACTAGGTAATTTCGAGCTCAAGAAAAATCATTCGCATTGCTTAAATGTTTTAAATTTTATCTGCTTTGTATGGAAAAAATGATATATATTAAACTTTAGTTTCAATATTAAATTATAATTAGATTAGAAATCAATATGTTAAAGAATAGTTAAAATTCATAAAGTTTATCTTGATGTTTGTTTGCAAATTTAGTTAGCAAATTCATAAATCTAAACACGTACAATCGATTCCACTGACACTAACTTGGTAAGTGTAATTATGCCAAGGGCCACCCAAACTTCACCCTAAGTTTGCTAAACCCTAGACCCTAAACTCAGAAAATCTAAAACCCATAACACTAAAGCATTTGAAATGAGGAACCCTAGACCCTAATCTTTCATTGACATACCCAAATTATGTAGGTTCAATGTCAAGAATGGGTCTATTTGGTAGATTTATGAAAACTATTTGAATATCTAGAATGCCATAAAAGTATACTATAAAGCAATTCCAATTGGAAACACTTGGGTACATATATATCATATGAAATTTAAATCTAGGAAGGTGTCTATTATATAGGAGAGTTGATAATACATGGAAACGGGTTTGTATGGGAATATATGTATTAAGAAAAACATACCACATGACCTCTATAGGATTTTTAAGATGTGATCCTAGATAATAATCCACCCATCCTCAATCATAATGGATTATTTAGCAATTAAGAGAGATTCAATTTAACCATAAAATTACCTATATTTTGATACTATATAGATTTATGTGGAAGGATAGAAATGCATCAATAAGGAGACCAAGATGGAACCATTTAACACCTAAGGTACACCTATTACATGGGAAAGGGAGGAGGTACATGATGATAGCTTGGAGGAACTATGCTATTATTACAATAGAGAAAGGAGGAGGATTCATATAAAAGAAATATACTAAATATTTATATTATTTAATATAATATATTAAATAATATAAATATTTAATATCATAAAATATAATATAAGATTACAATTAAGGATAGGTAATGTTACAATTTACTTGGGGTTTTAATGAGGATTAGGCTTAAGATTCAATTAGGTTTGTAGTAAATAGCTAGGTTACAATTAGGAATATATAGTAAATATTAATATAATTATAATACAAATATAAATTAATTTAAATATAATATAATATAGGAATACATTTAAGATTAGGTAAAGGTTATAATTTAATTAAGTTTCAATTAGGTTTGCAATTCAATTAGGATATGGTTAGGGTGGGGATCATTTAGCATTCTACTATTGTTAGAGTATGGGTTACATTTAAGATTATTGTTATTTTTGTGATATGTATAGATTGATTCATTTTTAACATCTTGATACTTTTTTTTATTAGAGGGGTAAACACTTTTGACCCAGAGCTAGATGGAACCAATGAGGCTATAGTATGACTAAATTTGGACCTCACTAGACATCTAGATCCCCTTAAGCCATCCTATCACCTTAAATCATAAATCAATTTCTT
>VDFB02241719.1:0-13878 GCA_007258455.2 Sequoia sempervirens
AGATTGGCGACCTCTTGAGGCATTACTGCGTTTTGAGAGCTAATAGTCTATCTGAGAAGCTAGCTTCGCCCGTCTGATTGATATTCATATTCCAGCTAACACACATCCTTTGGTTTGAGCTTTTAGGTTTGTCCAAAAAACTTTTATGATCTACTCTTTCTGATTCTAGAACTCTCTCATTGTTCCTTGAGGTGGTTTAGGGTAGTTCACCCCATGAGGCTCTCTGAATGAAGAGAACTTGTGAGAAGTGAATCCCCCTTCTCTACACTATCAAATGATAGATGAGCGGGGGACTACATTAACAATTCGTGGTTGGTAGAAAAGCACTTGAGTGATTATTCTCCTCCACAATAGGTGACAGAAGAACCAAGATTTGAAAGGAAGGATCCTAAACCATCTTACAGCTATTTGTTCCAAAGCTCATTGAGCTATGTATGTAAATGTATGAATTCTTGTATTATTGTAACTTACAAATTTATTGTAATGAAATGGAATCCTTATTGTATTATGTTATGCATCTTTGTTCATAAATTCTCAATAAAGAAAATAAATTTTTTTATTGCAATGGCTTGTTACTTAGTTTATTTACTCACAAGGTGAAAACTTAGAAATTTTTGCTTCATTGAAGGGTTAGTATGTTACTTGTGGTATCAAAGCTACTAGGTTTAGCTCTGGAACCTATTAGCTCATCATTCTTTTTGTTCAACGTTATCTAATGCTCTGAATTCTTATGCTAGGATGGTGCATCTTAGATTAATAGCTCAAAAGTCAGTAATTAGAAATGAGCGCTGCCTCAAGGCCAAGAAGGAAAGAGAATCCATTGTTAGAACAATTGAGGGTACCAACCATGACAATTTCATCTAGTTGAGTGGCACTGAAGCCTTTATTCATGCACTCTTTGGATCAATGATGTGAAGAGAAAGATGAAGATGGAGGCTATGTACAAGTACCTACAAACCATCTCACCAAAAAAATTTAAGTCATTACCGCTTATTAGGGATATGCCCTCGAAAGGAAGTGTTAGTCTGAAATTCATCTTTAGAGACCCTAGAGTTCTTCCATTGGAAAAATTAATTATAATTTCTTCAAGTAACGATTCTAATGGATATGTACCATAGACACCGCCAGACAAGAAATGGTCTCATAAACAAATTTCTATGTAAAGGGTAGACTACATTGTTGATGAACACCATATTGACATTGCATCTCATAACTATGTATTGGATGATAAATCTGAAAGCTATTATCCTTTTTGGGATAGGTAGGAACAAATGAGGAATGAACAAAAAGATAGGGAACAACAACAGTCTCAATTTGTAGGTTATACTCCAATAAGTTGTGTCAAAGAGTGAATCTAAGGGATACTCTCCACTTGACTATCTGAATAGTCACTCCATGTAATCAAAGGGATATCGAAATCCTCGTGAAATGAATAAAATTATGTGTTTATCAAAAAGCGTGTGCTTAATCTTATGTGGAATTCTTTATGTGCATATGAATGCCATTTTTAATGTTTTCCATAAGATAGTTGATAACATAATTTAGTCTAACATGGATAAACATTCAGGTAAAAATTGATTTCATAAGGATGGTGAGGACATGAACTAATCCTAGCAGAAGCAAAGAAATTGGGCAGGGAACCCTTGGAGTTGAGGTTAGACTTGACCAAATCTTGGCAAGCTTGGCTAACCTTAAGCAAGAAAGAGTTAAGGATAGGATAGAGAATTATGTTCCCATTAATGAGCATGAGGGACAAAACTCTTCTCATGGACATGATGAAACCCATGATCACGAGAGGGAAAAATCACGTATGCCATCTAAAGAAAGAAATAAGAAGCTCATGGCTTCTAAACTTTCCAAGGACATGAAGAAGATTATCCCACCCAAGTTTGATGGAAGTGTTGGAGGAGATGATGTTGAGGTGTGGCTTGTCCAAATGGAAAAGTATTTTGAAATATGAAACTATGATGAGGTTACTAAAGCCGTGTGGGGTGCATATTAGTTAACAGGAGAAGCCTCTAACTAGTGGATGAACAAAAAGTTGGAACTTAATATTAACTCAAGGAAACTAACATAGGGGGAATTTGTGGAGATTTTCTATAAGAGATGGTTGCCACAACTCTACTATGACCAAAAACTCTCAGATTTCCAGGGTTTGAAACAAGGTAATATGACAATCAACGAATATTGGGAGAAGTTTAACCGACTTTTATGCTATGTTCCCATATATCACAAGGATGAGCGCTTCTGCATTAGTAAATTTATAATGGGACTTAATAGTTAGATCAAAGGAGAACTGGATATGCATGGTCCAACAACAATGGATCTTGTATATGAGAAAGCAATTAAACAGGAGAAAAATCTCAAGGCTAACTCCACTCATCAAGAAAGAAGAGAGCAAAAGAAGGATGTAGAATTTCTAGACAAGATAGTTCTGAAGAAGGTGGAATTTGTGCAAAATGATCTAAGGAAAAATGGAAAAAGGTTCTGCAATGATGAAAAGGAGTCTAGAAGAGAGCGTAAAATAAATGATTCTAGCATGGGTAATACCAACAAGGCTAATGAAAATGTCAACAAGTCTACAAAAACCATAGGGAAAAGAGGGTCAGCTACAGGATGTTTTATATATAGAGGGGACCACTATGCTAATGAGTGTCCTAATAAAACTTCTAGATCACGACCATATGACAATCCATTACCCACCCAACAAGCAATGTTTCAACAAAAGATACATGTAGATGTGGATGATCGTCAGGTAGAGTACCAAGTAACTCCAATTGAAACGCTGGGTATTTTGTTTGGCTTACCTATTTCTATTCTTATTGATACTGGTGCAATTGAGAATTTCATTTCACCTAGAGTAGCTAATAAATTATATAGGAAGGTAGGATACATGGAAATTTCTAGGGATGTAGAGTATGCAAACTAGATAAGAGCAAAGGTGGATCAATGTATATTCAAGGCTAGGATAGAACTACCCAGTTTTTCTACAGAAGTAAACCTTTATGTCGCACCTCTAGGATCATGTGACATTATCCTAGGTATGAATTGGTTGTGGAGACATAGGGCTAAGGTAGATTGCCATGCTAAAATTGTAGAATGCCTAGGTGATTTTGGAAATCAAGTAAAATTTCAAGGGATACCTAGAGAGGTCAGGATTCATCAAATCACGGCAATGCAACTATTAAGAGCTAAGAAGAAAAGGTGTAAACTCTTTGCCATAAATATTGAAGAACTTGGAAAGGATATTGATGATTTGGAGTTCCAAGATTTTCAAGAGTTAGAAGATGGTGAAATAGAAGAAACTAGAAAGTTGGATATGGAGAAGTATCCAATATTGAGAAAAATTTCAAATGTGTTTCCAGAGGAGTTACCAGGGTTTCCTTCAAAAAGAATATTTGACTTCTCTATAGATATAGTTCTAGGGTCATAACCTATTTCCAAGGTACCCTATAGGATGATACCCACTAAGCTTATGGAACTTAAGGCACAATTGGATGAATTCTTGTCTAAAGGATTGATAAGACCAAGTTTTTTGCCTTGGGGAGCACCAGTCATCTTTGTTAAAAAGAAGGATGGTACCTTGCGTTTGTGCATTGACTATTGTATGCTTAAAAAATCTATGGTTAAGAATAAGTAACTGTTTCTATGCATAGATGATATTTTTTATCAAATGAGGAGAGTCGTTGTATTCTCTAAAATAGATTTGAGATATGGATATCACCAATTGAGGATTAAGGATGAAGATATCTTTAAAATTGTATTCAAAACCAAATATGGACAGTATGAGTTCATCGTTTTACCCTTTTGTTTAACAAATACACCTACAACATTTATGAACCTAATGAATAGTGTATTTAGGGATTAGCTAGGCAGATTTGTATTAGTTTTTCTAGATGACATCTTGATTTATTCTAGAAATGAAGAGGAACATTGCAAGCATTTAGAAATCGTCCTAAAATTTTTAAGAGAACATAGGTTGTATGGTAAACTCTCTAAGTGTACATTCTTCCAAAAGAGGGTACATTATTTGGGTCATGTGATCTCAAACGATGAAATTTCTATAGATCCGCCTAAGAACAAGGCAGTTCTTGAGTGGCTTGTACCTAAGGATGTGTCAGAGGTAAGAAGTTTCATGGGTCTAGTAGGGTACTATAGGAAGTTTGTTGCAAACTTCTCTAAGATCACTTTCTTAATTTTTCTTTACAAAAGAAAGGAAATAAATTTGAATGGACTAAGAAGTGTCAAGAAGATTTTGACCTACTCAAAGAGAAGTTAACCACCACACAGATCTTAAAAGTACCAGATCTTGAGGGTAAATTTATAGTTATCATGGATGCATGTAGGGAAGGGTTAGGAGGTGTGTTAATGCAAGATGGGCAAGTAATTACTTATGAATCTAGGAATTTGAAACCTTATGAGATGAATTATGCACCACATGATTTAGAATTAGTAGTTGTGGTTCATGCATTGCAAATGTGGAGGCACTACTTGTTAGGAGAACCCTTTGAGATGAAAACTGACCATAATGGGTTAAACTACCTTTTCACTTAACCTAATCTGAATGCTAGTAGAGAAGATGGTTAGAGTTAATAGCTGACTATGATTTTAATATCAATTATATTAAAGGGAAATAATATTGAGTTGTCGATGCCTTAAGTTGAAGACGTCATATTGCTTCTATAGTAACAAATCAAAATAAATTTAAGGGACAATTGTTGCAAAAGTGAAAAGAGGATGAGTACTACTTGCAAGTCAAGCAAGCACTTGCTAATAATCCACAAGATTCTAGGTATGAAGATTTTCATTCTGAACCTAATGGATTACTTAGATATAGGGGTATATTGTATGTACCTGATGTAGAAGAGTTAAGAAATATGGTATGGAAGGAAGTACATAAAGCACCATACTATGGACACCCTGGAGTGATGAAAATGATGGCAGATATAAAGCCATTGTACTTCTAGAAAGGGATGAAAGGAGATGTCACTAGTTTTGTTGCTAAGTGTATTGAGTGTCAAAAGGTGAAAGAAGAGCATCATCATCCTATAGGCTTGTTATACCCACATGATATACTAGAGAGGAAGTGGAAAGTCATAAGTATGGACTTTATGCAAGGATTGTCTATGTCAAGAAATAAGCACAATGTCATTCTTGTGGTTGTAGATAAGCTTACCAAAGTAGCACATTTTATACCCAAGAATCTAACTGATGGAGCACCTATCATAGCAATGAAATTTGTGCAAGAAGTGTTTAGGTTGCATGGGATTCTTGAGAAGATTATATCAGATAGGGATGCATGAGTCACTTCTAGGTTTTGGAAAACCTTGTTTTCTGCACTACCTGGACTCAGTTGAATATTAGCTCAGCCTATCATCCAAAAATAGATGGGAAAAATGAAAGGGTGAATCAAGTATTGGAAGACCTACTTAGGATGCATTGCATATATCAGCAATACAAGCGGGAAGACTACTTGCCCTTAGTATAATTTTCTTACAATAATTCTTATCATTTCGCAATAAAGATGGCTCCTTTCGAAGCTTTGTATGGCCAAAAGTGTTGAACTCGTATAAGTTGGGACAAACTTGAGGATCAAGTGATTCTGGGACCAAAGATGTTGGCTGAAATGGATGAGCAAGTTAAGATTGTAAGCAAAGGTTAGTTGAAGCTAATGATCGATAGAAAAGCTATGATGATGCTAAGAGAATACCCCATAATTTTTCCATAGGTGACAAAGTGTTGTTGAGAGTGAAACCTCACAAGAGCTCCATTAAATTTGGAAATTCTTCTAATTTAGCCCCGCATTATGTTGGACCTTTTGAGATTCTAGAGGAAGTGAATCCAATAGCTTATTGGATCATGTTGCCACCAACTCATTCCAAAATTCATAATGTCTTCCATGTGTCCTAGCTTAAAAAGTATATACCTAATGATAATCATGCGGTTGATTGGATTGCTTTACAGGTATGGGACCTCAGGATAGTAACTCTCAAGCTCATCAAGATGCTCAGAACACGTAAGCTTCACTTGTGTAATAGAGAAGTCTTGAAATGAAAATTCTAGTGGGACCAATATGCAAAAGACTCAACTACTTGGAAGGACTGTGCTAAAATTCAGCAAAAGTTTCCTCATATTCTTAATATTTTTGAGAATGCTAGAAACAATATGTTATTTTTTTTGTGTTTAATGATGCTACCTAAAGTCATCGGGGATGATGAATCACAAGAGGAGGAGTATGTTACACACCAATTATGTAATTATTGTTAATTATTACTATGTAGGGTAAATATGAATGTAATGTGAATTATGGAGATGAATAAATTGTGCTTGTACTTTGTTATCAATGAAAATGTTATCCCATTTGATGTTATCTCATGGAAAAGTATTGCATATATGTGAATGGATGGTTTTTGAATTATTATTCTAACTTTGGAGATGCTTTACATATGTTGTGCATATGTTATGAATAATTGACTATCGTGTGCATGTGTTAGTGATTGCAGGTATATGTTCCATTCCTCCAGGCGAAGGGGAAGTATCACTCAAGAGAAGATCTTGGTCGGGTAATTGGTAACGTAAACTATCTAAGCATACACACACCATAGTAGAATAATTGAGTTGATTTAATTTGTGGGAAGTTGGTAAGTCATTCTTAGTTGATGTGTCTGCATTGGTAGAATCTTGTTTACTATTGCATGCATTTTTGGGTGATGTTTATCTATTTGAGCTTTAGAGTTCTTTCTTATACTATTAAAATTATATTTATAAGAGGGACGTACGTAGAGTATGTGTATATATATGCACATACATGTCAATGGGATCTAATGACATGTATAGATGTACCACATGTAAATACTTATCAATATGATGGTAATTGTGAATGGCTATATGTGAATTGAATGTGAACATATATATAGTATATAAACATATCCATATGTATATATGTATCGATACACACGTACGTTGGTGAATGGACATGCCTAAACGAATGTATCGATATAGGTATACATACATATACGTGTACATAGAGGCATATACTTATATACATATTGTGTTGCCAAAAAATGTATAGTTGACATTTGTACACTCACTTGATTCTTTCTAATGGGCTTTGGCTTGATTTTACTCTAATTCTATGTTGTAATGTGGCTTGAATATTCATATTTAGGTCCTTGAAATTCAAATTATGGCATCTTGTGAAGGTGTTGTGAAGTGTTGTAAAAAAATTCTACACTTTTCTAGACTCTTCATTAAAATTCACCTAAAAACCACCTTTTCATCACTTATTAAGTCCTATTTTGAAGTGTTGTAAAGTCTTGTAACAAGATTTCACACTTTTCTAGGCTTAATTTCATTAATTCAACCCTTTTTCATGTCTGAATGACCCCTTAATACACTTTCTGACTATGTTCAAGTGTGTTGTTAAGGATATTCCCGTTGGAAAAAATTTAATTCCTTGAAATGTCTGACACCCACTTAATTTGCTCAAGTGGGACCAAGTCACCCATAGGGGTGACTTAGTCCTTTTTGACACAAAACTCAAAATAATTTCAAAATTCTAGCGGGAATTTGTCCTCTAACCCTTGAGGTCAACCTGTGATGTGTTACTTTCAAGAAATTTTACTTAAATCAAGTATAAATAAGGGTTTTTCACCTCATTTTACATCTCCTACAATCTCCTAATCTTATAATCCTCTAATCTCCACATACATGCTTTTAGCTCATTGCATCATCAAATCAAGCATTATCAAGTCAAGCTATTGGAGTTCTTCATTACATATCTTCATATTTGAGCATCAAGCATGTGGTAATTCTATGACATTTTCATGTTATCTATTTATCACTCTATTTCCATTTCATTTCATTGTTTAGGGTTTGATTACCAAAGTGGGGTTTGACCAAGGCAAACCCCTATTATCTAACCCTCAACCATTTTTCCCCTTTGCATGTATGTTTGCAAGATTTTGTATGCAAATTCATCAAGCATTTTGGTGTTGAAAAGTGGTCAACAAGTCTTCTAGGTCATTCAAGTTAACATCACCTTATTTCAAGCTTGGAGAAACTTTCTACCTCATTTTCTGCAGAATCAAGTGTGGGCACCTATTAGAAAAAGAAGTGCAGACCCAAGACTACAAGATTTTGTATTAAATTTCCCAAGATTTGTAGGACTAATTCACCACTAGGGGTGAATTAGTCCCACTTCCAGGCCTGAAAACTGATTTTGACATTTTTGGACACCCATTTGGCAGATTCTCGTTCTGGCAAGGTTTCCTGAAACTGGGACTAAGTTGCCCAGACTAGCCTAAGTGTCCCAGTCAACATTCCAGTCAATTTTCCAAGATTCTAGAATCTCCCAACATCAAGCTTCATATTCCATGTGAACTCTATTCCACCTTCTTTCATTTTTTTCTGATATTTCAGCATTTAGTTGCATTCTTAGGCATTCTTGCATATCACATTGTCTTTTCCAGCACTTCATAATTCTTAAGTTTAGCATCATAAAATAATTTCATTTTTAGATTATAACATTAGTACATCATAATTAGACATAATTACATCCCTCCATACCTTAATCCTTGAATATAAACATAGATTTTTAAGCCATATTCCTTCTCTTTTAGGTGAAACATCCTAGAGGGGTAAGTGTCCAATAGGGCTTATTAAAATCTTTGTTTACACACACACACACACACACATGTATATGTATACATTCAATATGTTGTGTTTATTATGTTTAAATACTATCTTTCATGTACTTATTTATATATATCGAATGTATACTTACATTAATGGATTATGATATAAATATATATTAGCATATTTATACATATATATATATATAAATATATGATGATATTTAAATATATATATATATATATATGTATATGGTATATTATATATATTAATATATATTTAGCATATTAGTTATTGCTTGAGATCAACTATCATTTATCATAATAGAGGCCGATTATAAGTTGCTTATGATTGTGTTTACAGAAGCTGAGTTTTACTCTTCATATCACGTTGTATGGAACACATATTTTATTTAAAGCTTGCTACATTATGTCGATGCATGGTGTAGAATTGATCGACACCTATAGTATGAATATCTTTGACTTGGTAAAATGTAAATTTCCATGTATTAAAACTTGAACCAACATTTGTTAAAGACGTAAGAACTAGTCGATGACTTTGTCAAAGTGAATAAATGTATGAATCAACTCACACCTAGGCTAAGTCAATGGAAGCAGGGTGTCACAAATTGGTTATTGACTATTTCTAATTGAGTGGAAACCATGCCAAATATGAGAATAGAGAAGAGTATTTGGCACCACCTTTGTTTCCTTATACCAATAAATATCCATTGTTGGAGATAATTCGAGTTATCTATGTGCATATTTGAATAAGTCTCTATTTGTTGTCAATATAGCAAGGTCAATCTATAGATTTTTTGTTAAGTATGAGCTTACATAGTCACCACCTTTTTTTTGTGATATATTTGTAGTTGTGCATGGTTTTTTTTTTCCATATCCATGCCTAAATTGTAGGATATGAAGCCTCATACTACTTGTGGACAGCAAAAAAGTAACTCTTCTACTTTTTTGTCTCATTTGGGCCCTCCTTGTGATTTTTGCTTAATTTTGCCTTGATTTAATGTTGTAATGTGGATAACACATTCACATTAGGTCTTGGGCCCTTGTGAACTAAAATAACTCAAGTGACCAGTACCTTATTTAAGTGTTGTAAAGTGTTGTAACACACTTTCACATTTTTCCAGGGTCTTGTTAATGTATTTCACCTAAATAACCTCTTTTCATCATTTACCAAGCCTTATTTCAAAGTTTTGTAAAGTGTTGTAACACACTTTCACACTTTTCTAGATTTTCCATTAATATTTGGGCTTTCTTATGCTTTAATTGGCCCCATTTTGCATCCACGGGCCTTACTTATGTGTATTTTTTAGAATAATCCCAATAAATAACATTTAAAGCACCAAAATCTTGAAATCCACCTTAAATGCCTAAGGTGGGACTCATTTTCCATTCTGGGTGAATGAGTCCCCTTAGGTGGGATCCATTCGCCTAGAGTGGTGAATGAGTCCCCTTAGGTGGGACCTATTTGCTCAGAGTGGAAAATGAGTCCCCTTTGGCTCAAAATTAAAATTTAATTTAAAATTCTAGTGGGTTTTTATTCTCCAAGATCTAAGGTCATCTTGTGATGTTGTAAATTCAAGAATTATTGCATAATTGAGTATAAATGCAAGATTATTTCTCTCATTTTTAATACTTAGCATTCAAGTATCCATGCATATAGTTTACAAGAGAATTTGAGCTTCCATAAGAGAATTCAAGGAATTTCAAGGGTAGATTATCAAGCAATCAAGAGCTCCTTCAAGTTCCATTCATAATGTCAATTATTGCTTGAATCATGTTGTTTTAGAGCTAACAATTGTGGTGTAGGATTTGTAAGCATTGCATTCAACATCTATCAACATCAAGCTAGAGTCCAAGTCTACATCCATTGGAGCCATTACTTACATGTTTGTAGCACCTTATTGCTAGGTTTTGGTGAGTTGCAACATCATTACTTGTTCATTCATCATTCTCCATTCTATTTGGTTTCATTTCAAGGGTTTAATTACCAACAAGGGGTTTGACCAAGGCAAACCCCTATTCACTAACCCCACAACATTTTTCCCTCTCTTTGCATGTGATTTGCAAGTCTAGTTTGTAGATTTGTCAAATAGAAGATTGGAAAAGTTGTCATCAAGTTGTCAAAGTAATTCAAAGTTTCCAAAGTCCTAGGAGAAGCTTGGAGAAGACCTACAGGTTGAATTTTGCAGTTTCAAATCCAGAAACCTATCAAGAACAAAAGAGTAGAATGAGGGCTATAGTTTCCTATTTTGAATTTCCAAAAATCCAAAGGTGGATTGATTTTCACTATTGGAGAATGAGTTCCACTTCCCAGGCTAAAATAGGAATTTTGTAGATCTAAGTACCCATTTTTCTGAAACCTATTCCAGCACAGTCTTCCCAAAATTGGACTAAGTCACCCAACTTGGTGTATGAGTCCCAGTTGGCATCGACAATGATTTTTTTAGGATTCCAGAGCTCCATTCCATCTCTAGCAAGTTTCTAGGTGCACATTTCTAATTTCATAACTTTTTGTTACATTTTGCTTGCATTCTTAGGTCATTTTGTGTTAGTTTGCATATCACAATGTGTTTTCAAACATCTTGCATTTTCTAAGTTTACACTTGGTGGTGAACCCATTTCTTTCCTGAATCATTCATCTCCAAGGATATCTTATAGTCATATCTCTCATATTCTTCATTGGGTTGAGATCTCTAAGGTATTCTTGAATGTGAGCATTGCAAAATCGGATCCCTCTTCCTTCATTCCCCTTTTACGTGGACAAAGGAAGTTGTGTATTCCATTTCCACAGTTCACATTTTGGTGAACCTGAATTTTGAACATCATAATTTTTCTTTGGAGTGCATTTACATCCTAGATTTATCTTGCATTGCATTTTGCATTAGTTACTTGGCATTTTAGGGTTTCAAAGCTTGCATTAGTGAAAAGTTCATTTAGCTTGCATTATTGCACATAATTTCATTAAAAATCAGTAAAATTCTTCATTTTCATTTTAGACTTGCATCAAAAAAATTAAAAAGCATAAAATTCATTTCACAAATTCTGAAAATTTTCAAAAAAATCAATACCAGGACTCATTCGCCACCTTGGGCGAATTAGTCCCTCTGCATATTTTTCACTAAATTTTCTGTCATTTACAGTTTAGTTTTTAAATTTCTACTTGTTTCTACATTTTAGTTTTACTTTCCAGAATTTAAGTTATAAGCATTTCATTCTTGTTAGTTTACATTGCATTTGCATTCACCCCACATTTAGAAGCCTTTTCATGAGTGTTTGGTGTCCTATTGCTAATACTATAGTGAGAATAAGTTTAAGGCTCATGTCATCTAGTGATAACACACTCATTGTGGATCTTGGGTTACCTAGAGCTTCCACTCCTAGTATTGAAATTAGTACACTAGGCATGTATAATACCCTTAGTAACTCTTTTCCTTCAAAAAGCATGCAAGTTAAACCACAAAATGATAATATCCTACAAGAGAAAATAATTCAAATTCATGAGGTCTTAGCAAACCTCCAACATCAAGTAAGCCTTGAAAACATTTCAACTAATGCAATTACTACCATAGAAAACATCCACTACATGCTTGAAAGTGAAGATGGCCTTGACGTTATGTAACACATAATTGAGATATATACAAAACATCTTCCTTCAACCTATAGTGCTCCTACACTAGCAAACAATGTTGCAAGCCAAGGAGGAACTCAAATTTCTCCTCCCTCAATGATAGCCTCAATACCTACCTATACCACTCCTCAAGTCACAACAACAATGCAACAAGTTAGTAATGTGATTCCTAGTTCCTATGTGGCATTGCATGTTCTATCTTTTACCACATTACCACCTATAAGCATTCCATTCACTTGTCCTACCACTACATACACTTCATCACCACTTTCACTTCCATCTCATACCACTTATAATGATCCTCTCATAACACACATTTTTCAAACCATTTCATCCATGCAAAAGCAAATATCCACCATAAACCAAAATTAGAATGGCCCACCCACATATTATGTCAGAAGCAACCCATTGTCTTTGGAAATATTGTGAACATCAATGCCACAAGGAGTAGAGGTGCTTAGATTTGAGAAATATGGAGGGAAGGGAGATCATTCTAATCATGTTAATGCCTACACTACCTTATGTGGTGACTTTTTCCTTGATGATAAATTTTTAGCAAAACTCTTCCCTAGGTCTTTAAAAGATACTGCCTTGGAATGGTTTTCCTCTTTATCAAATAATTCAATTTGTTCATTCAATGAACTTTTTGATGCATTTGTAAACCATTTCCAAGTGTTCCCAAGAATACCTTGGTTTATTTGATGAGATGCAAGCAAAATGAGGAAGAAAAGGTAATTGATTTTATCTCACACTATCAATCGCTTTATTCCCAAATCGATGTCAAGATCCCTTACCCACACCTTCAAAAGATGTTTATAGAAAACTTGCAAACTAAACTTCAATACAAGCTCACTATGATGAAATTCCCATCTTTCATGCACTTGTGTACTACCCTTTGTGATTATCAAATTTTGGTTAGTAGTCGAGATACAAGGTCCACTTCTAGCGGAAGTGAGAGATCTGAGCCAGCCAACCAAAATAATTTCCAACCTTTTTAGAAAACAAAAATAAAGGGTTCTTGCAATTCAACCCCCCTCAAAAACCAACTCAAAATGTCAACAACCAAGTAGCTACTATCAAAATCATGGTTCCCTTTAGTTATGGTGATCCAAAAAGAAAATTCACACCCTTACCCGACACCCTCCATAACACCATGTCCCAACTTACCTTGCCTCCCATAAAAACACCATACCCTAATAAGCCTTTACCCCTAAACTTCAAATCCAATGCCTATTGCCACTATCATCGACAAAATGGACATGACATGGAACATTGCAAGCATCTTAAACATCTTGTGCAAGACCTCATTGATTCCATTGATTTGTCAATTGGAAGTGTTAGTGATCAAGGAAATAAGTTTGTTGCCCCTTTGAACCAAAACTTGCAAATTTTCACTAATTCGATGCCCAAACATAATATTTCATTTTTCAAAGCCAGTGAAACTACAAAGAATGATGTGATGAATGTTGATATAGATGATGAACATAATGATCCCATTACAAATGATATCAATATCAATCCTATGGATGAAATGGTAGGAGTGATAGACGTCATCCCTCGTAAAGGCCGACCTAAGAGCCCTCTTGATATTGCTTT
>VDFB02241720.1:0-21695 GCA_007258455.2 Sequoia sempervirens
CTGCTTTCACTGAATAATTAGGCAGCATCTGGGCGGGAAAGTTTCCATGCATTCATTATCCTTCCTCGCAGCAGGTCTTGAAATTTGATGTTGAAATAATGGGAATGGCAGGGAAACGGAATAAATATATTTATCGATAGGGTATGGACAGCTGAATAATAATTAATTATTCATTATTATAGTCAAATGTGAATTTGTCCATTGTAGAATAAACTGTGAGATTTGCCTCGTGTTGTGGAAAATTTTGCGGTCGATGGGTCCGCAACAGATCGCTAAGAACACGGATTTCAGGTAACCAGAAAAGAGAGGTCAGGGAAGTACAAGAATTATTGGTGCTCAGATCAGAGATAACGCTTTCTGTTAGATGTGTTTCATTCATGGTTCAGAGGTTTAATATCTTTTATAAAGGTATTAGGGGAGAGGGGCCGACGGTGGCTCCACAGTTGGGATAGGAGTTGACATGACAATCTTGGTCTCACTGGTTGATAATCATTGGAGTAATGTTGCATTCAAAATAGTTTATTTTGCTAACAGAAATACATATCACATCAATCATGGGTTCAATCAATGTTTGAGATTACTTTCTATTTTTTAAAATATAGGTGAATGGGAATAGATATTCTATATCTAATACTAAATCATTTTTATAAAATATGATAAGACATGTACATAATTAGTATAAATTTCATCTATTATGGACATGACATTAACCCCAAGTTACATTTTACAAAATTACAAATAAAATTGTTCCACTTTTCACCCTAGCCACAACACATGTACACAATTAGTATAAATGTCATCTATTATGGACATGACATTTGTTCATCTTACAAATACATTTTACAGAATTATAAATAAAAGTGTTCCACTTTTCAATCCTAGCTGACCAAATTTCATCTCCACTATACACAACTACTCGAGCATTCTTAGGTTTATCCTATAATAATTGAAAATAATTCTCAGGCTCACCTTTATAAATTAATTTACAAGATAATAAAAATATTAAACATTATAAACAAGACTTATAAATTCATAATGATACGTGCTATTTATTTTGTGCAATCTAATTTTTTAAATACATCCCATTTTAAATATTCTTACAACACCTCTCAAAGCATACTTATAAATGCTACTAAGCCAATCTTTCAATTTATATTAACCATTAATAAATATTGCCAACCCAATTCAAACCCTTGCACAATGGCCTCTCAAATTAGAATGATATATAGTGTATTCAAATTAGATTCCATCACTTCTCTCATTAATTATAGTTATGCCTAATGCAAATTCCCTCCAACAATTCAAATACTTCCCCTTGCTCCGTAAAATATCCTCAATTCCCTATAATTCAATTTGAATTCTACATTACACATTTCATAGTTTCATTGCTCATGTTGCAGCTTCAAACACACCGGTTGATTTTACATTGCACATTTCACAATATTAGTCACCTATTGAACTTCTTACACACATGTTTCAACATCCAAAGTATGTATATTTGAGAGTTTCTATAAGAATAAAATTGATGAATATGTTCAATTTATGTTTATGATTCATATTTGTCCAAAATATGTATATTTGAGAGTTGTTATAATAATAAAATTGATTAAACAATTCGGTTTAAGTTTATGACTCATATATGCCCAAAGTATGTATATTTGAGAGATGTTCTATTTATAAAATTGTTTGATTTATGTTTATGATTCATATATATGTCATGGTTTCTTTCAAAAATATTAGCAGTCATACATTTCATAGGAAGTATTAGTCTTATTTGAGAGTTGTTGTAAGAATGCTAAAATTGGAATGACCTTTAAACATATGATAGAAGTTAACTCAAAAATAATTTGAATACCACATATCATAATTGATTGTATTTTATGCATACAACTAAATGAGCATGTTCTACTATTTGCTGAAGATTTTCATAAATCTAGAATAAATAACTCGTATCATTATTAATTGTATGGTCTTGTTTATGATCCAACTTCTAGGAATATACATAAATATATATAACATCAATCGAAGTGTTTTATAGCATGAGAAGGTTGTGGATATATCGATTATGGATTATGTATAAATAACAACTATATATTACTTGAAACAACATTATAACATAGATATTTATAACCCTTTTGTAAACTAATAAACTTATATATATATATATATATATATATATATATTATAGCATAAATATTTATAACTCTTTTGTAAATATATCAATCATTTTAGGGGTTATATATAATTTGAAATAACAATTTAATACATGTAACAGTTAGTGTAATTGAACAAGAACCATATGCATGTAAAGTCAATATAGTTGGAGAACCAACTATAAGGACCTTTGGGAGCTAAGATATCTATGTGATCATCTCCTTTCTCTTTTAGGAGAAAGCAGAGTATAATATGTTTTTGCGTGTTGTTGTGCCAAAACACACGCCAAACAAAAGACTTGGCACTAGAGGGAGGGCCTAGAAGGGAAAGTTGGATAACACCGATTTTTCTCACCAGAAAGGTCCCGTAGAGTTCTTCGATCAGCAGAAAACCCACCACCTTTGATAGAACTCAAGACCCCAACAAGGCACAAGAGTCATAAGACAGGCTCAACTATCATACCACCCTTATCAGCTCCACTCACTCCACCAGGATTTTCACCAATACCCCAGTGGGTGCCTATCAATCCATCACCACATCCATCTCAATTTCCATCACAGCTGGTTCAACCCATACAACAGCTGGCTCAACCACCCCCACCAATGGTGTTCTTTCAGAATAATCCCTCTCCATTAGGGACTATTCCTGGAGGTTTTCACGATATGCCCAAGAACCTTGAGAAATTATGCCCTAAGTACATTCATGGTGAGTCAAGGAGCACTGAAGAGCATATACAATCTTTCAAGGATGCTTGTACTAGAGCTCAGATAGCCCATCATGATGGAGTTTGTAGGTTATTCCCTTACTCCTTAGGGGACATGGCATACAATTGGTACCTTAATCTTCCTCAAGGCTCCATTCTAACCTGGACACACTTGGAAAATGCTTTCATTAACCAGTTTAGGGTTTATGTCGATCCGTCTCTTTTATACCATCAATTTGCTACCATCAGAAAGGAACCAAGTGAACCCTTTCCTTTATTCAATACCAAATTCCAGCGAATGTATAGAAGATTGCAAGACCCCTACTTGGTTACTGAGGATAGTACCATCCAAGCATACTTTAGGGTTATAGACCCTTTGCTAGGTTTTTTCCTGCAAAGGACTTGCCAACCAGCTGATATTGATTCTTTATCCAAAGTCTATCATTTAGCCATCAAGTTGCAGCAACAAATTAGTTCTCAACAAGGGAGTCTAGGAGGGGGTTTCCCTTCAATAGGATATCAGATACATAGCTTAACTCCTCTATTCAACACTATCCCAGGGATGTCTCCTTCCCACTATGGACCTGTGTCTGAATTGCAAACCCAACCACCTGTCCCATTCTTTGCTACAAGGACTTCTGATTCCTTTCATAAATCATAGTTTCTTCAAAATTCCCACGGCCATCCCAACCAGATTGGAACACCAAATCATGGTGGTCAGCCACTTGCTGCTAAGAATGAGGAGAGTGAGAAGACAATCCAGCTTACAAATGAGGTAGAAACCTTAAAGAAAACTCTATCTCAAGTTACAAACGACATGGCTCAGCTTTGGTTGAACCCTTCCCAAAACCAACAGAACTACCCTAATCAAAACAGCAACAACTAGGGTACTTATTAGAATAACAACAACTACAACCAAAGAGGTTATCAAAACCAAAACAGAGGGTATAACCAGAGAACAAATAACAACCGACCATGGAACACAGGGCCTAACAATGGTGGAGTTCCTCATAATTATCAAGTTAATGAGGAGAGGTCACATGCTGCAAATGTGGCTGACCTGAATTTCATGACTAATTGGTGTAGGTTGCATGATACAGCGACCCATTCTGAGATAAACTACCCTCAGATGGAGAAAGTTGTCAAGATGGCACACGAGGATGCCCAAAATTTTCAAGGGAATTCCAACAAAGGAGGTGACTTAGTAGATATAGCAATGACATATGACCTCCTTGAGGAGGAACCTTCATTCCCAAGGGAAGAAGAGAATGAACCAGAGGATTCATATGATTCCCAAGCTTTTCAAACAAAAGGAGGACACTTTCTAAGAAATCAAGGTAAGGGTCCATTCACTACCTCAGCACCTCCTAATCACATGGTGCCTCCAAATCAAAGTGCTGATAATAATCCTCCTCCACCAAAAGGCCCGCTTGACCTCCATAACAAGGGTAATTCCTCTGATGTTTTCAAAAGTAATTCAAATTATAATACATAATTTGACATTATTTTTGAGATGCAAAAACAGAAGACTTCTATGTCATATTTTGACATTTTAAAGTGGTGCCCTACTCAAAGGGAGATAGTGTTGAAAGCCTTGGACCAAGCTGACAAAACAAAAGGAAAGAACAAGGCAGGACCTGTTGGGGACATGAATGCAACCTTGTACAGAAACAAGGTAGGTACTCCACCTTTCCTTTTAAGTTTAAGAATTTCTGGTAAGAACCTACATAACTATTTATTGGATTCGGGGGCTTCAGGAATTGTCATGCCATTTTCCATATGAAAGAAGTTAGGATTAAACCCCATTCAAACCAATAAGAAGGTCATTCAACTTGACAAAACAGAGGTTAATGTGGTAGGGGAATTAAGAAACATACACGTTCAATTAGGATCAGATCCTAGGATCCTAACCAACATAGATATTCAAGTGGCAGATATTCTTGAGACCTATGGTATGCTGCTGAGTAGAGATCTAATGAAAAGTCTAGGGGGTATCTTTCCCTTGACTTTTCACATATGTGGCTGCCCTAGAGAGGGATTCCCAGTCAGATTAGAATTGAAAGTGAGCCTCGCCTCAAGCATATCATCACTGAGTATGATTTCCCCAATGAGGTAGCTTACTTTGAAACTGAGATTGGGGTTTATAAAAGAGAATAAATTCTAACCTTCTTGGTTCTCAATTCTAAAGACATGTCAACGTAGAAACTTCCTAACCACATGACTAATGAAAATCAACAAGCCTTGATTAGAAAGTTGCAACAAGACTAGCTAGTCTTGGGAGAAGGTGTAGATCTACAAAGTCTCCTGCTCTCTAATTGGTGCAGGGTACACTACCAAAGCCATTCTGAATTGGCTTGTCAACCCTGTATTGACACTTTAAATCATGTTTCCCAAGCTGACAAGGCTAGCCTAAGGAATTCTGAGGGAACTGCAGACCACTTCTCATTTGAAGCCCAAGAAGCAACAATGCTAACCAAGGATAAGATGCCTTCAAAGGGAGTTCTTTCTCAAATTGAGCCTACCCTAGGTATACTCCAGAATCAGCATATTGACAAAGAACAACCCCAAGGTTAGTTAGACACCCCTGCACTCACAAATGAAATAAAACCCAAGGAATCAACCAAAGGGACAAGTGACTACCAGGAAGATAACCACGGGTTATATAATACAACTAAGCGGGAATTAGAGAAGGTACCTAGACAACCTTTAGAAAATCCTTTCCCTATGTCTAGTCCAAAAGATCAGAAACCCTACCTCTAGTTAATCCTATTCAAATACCTACGAAAACTTTAAAAGGATTAACCCCTGCTTGTGATCAGTTGTGGACCCTTACCTTTGATGGATCCAAGTCCAAAACCGGTTGTGGTGTTGGAATTGTACTAACCAACCCAAAAGGGAAAACTTTCTTTGCTTCTTATAGGTTGCAATTTGGATGCACAAACAATGTAGTTGAATATGAAGCTCTGGCACGGGGACTAATGTTGGCACACAAGAGAAGGGTCCCTACCCTGGTGGTCCAAGGAGATTCAAAAGTTGTTGTCAAGCAAGTGCATAGCCAATATACATGTCATAACAAAAGGTTGGCAACATATAGAAACAGGGTATGGAACCTGATCGAAGACTTTGATGCCTTTGGGATTAACTTAATCCCTAGAGAAGAAAATTAGGTAGCTGATTCATTGGTTGTTGCTGCAAGCACCTTGGAACCTATGCAAGGCTCCAAGCTCACGAAATTCTCTGTGGAGTTGATTTCCACCCCTGCGGTTCCTGATAATATCAAAAACTTTCAAGTTTTTGATGATGATCGACATATTTTGGCTTTCTTAGCAAGCTCAGATGTTTTTGAGGGGCAAATTATTAATGAGTCCAACAAGGATCAAGGAGATTGGAACCCTGGAGATCGTGATACAAAAGGAGTTCTTAACTTAAAGAATAATAACATTCCCAAAGGAATGGTGGCCCTAGAAAGAATTTTTGATTCAAATCCAAGGGCTCGATAGAAGATATCAGCTGAAGAAAAGGGAGGCAAATATGAAACAATGAACCTGGCCGATTCTGGCCCAGAAAGGAATGTCTATATAGGGAAGGCCTGCCCTGAAGCAATCAGGAAAGACATATTGGTGACACTTAAGAAAGATATTTCTATAGTTGCTTGGGGATATAAAGACTTAAAGACATTTGATGCCTCTATTATGACTCACACTATTCCCTTGAAGCTTGAAGCTAAACCCTTCCGACAGAAGCAGTGCCCTGTCAATGCCTTGATTGAACTATTGATCTATAGAGAAGTTAAGAAATTGTTGTCTGCAAGGATAATCTTTCCTGTGCACTATTCAACATGGGTAACCAACTTAGTTCTAGTCCATAAGAAGAATGGGGAGATCATACTATGTGTGGACTTCAGAAATCTGAATAGAGCTTCAAAAAAGGATAACTACCCACTCCCTTCCTTGGATGAGGTATTACAGACTGTCAATGGAGAATAGATGATGTCATTCTTGGACGGTTACTCTGGATACAATTAGGTAATGGTCGACTTTGAGGACAGGATGAAGATAGCTTTCACTACAAAGTGGGGGGCGTTTGCATACAAAAGGATGCCATTCGGTCTGATAAATGTTGGAGCAACTTTCCAATGCGCCATGGACATAGCGTTCAAGGACCTAATTAGCAAATGAATTATTGTTTACATAGATGACCTGATAGTGTTCTCCAAGGATCGACTCAATCATGCCGCCGACTTGGCCAAGGTTCTCCAGAGGTGTATCTAGTATGGCGTCTCCCTGAATCCCAACAAGTGTGTTCGGAGTCTCTGAAGGGAAGCTCTTGGGGCATATAATTTCAGAAAGGGGAATATCGATCGACCTAGGTCGAGTCAAGTCTATTCTTAAAATCACATAACTAGGAAGCAAGAAAGAAATGAAGTCTTTCTTCGGGAAAATCAACTTTGTGAGGAAGTTCATTACGGGCTTTGCATAGATTGTAAAGCCTCTCAACGAAATGTTGAAGAAAGACGCCAAGATAGAATGGACTGATGAAGCAAAAGATGCATTTTCACAAGTCAAGAGATCCATTTCAAAGGCACCCATGCTCACCAGCCCTGACTATCTCAGACCATTTTACATCTACTCTTTTACTTCGGAACACTCATGCGCAGCAGTATTAACTCAACGAAGAGAAGAGACAGAGGAGAGGTTGATTGCATTTATGAGCTCTCCATTCAAAAATGCGGAAATCAAATATCCACCTCTGGAGAAGCAAGCTTTCACACTGGTTTGGGCTATCAAGAAATTCTGGCATTACATTCTCTGAAGTCAAGTCGTTGTTGTAGTTCCTGATGCTGTTGTGAAGTCCCTGCTTATGCAGAGTGAACTGGGAGAAAGGAGAGGCAAATGGATGACCATTTTGCAAGAGTTTGATCTAGAGATATGCCCCATGAAACTCATTAGAGGTACAGGCTTGTCTCATTCCATTGCGAACACTGGCGACAACATCATCTGTCTGCAATACACAACCCAGTCCTTCCCCAGTGACCCCTGGTATGCTGATATCATGCATTTTATGCTCAACAATCGATGTCCAGAAGGGATGAATGCAACTCAAAGGAGATCCCTAAGACTTGAGAGTTCTCACTACATGCTCAAAGGAGGGTTGCTATACAGGAGGAATTTTGAAGGAGTATACCTGAGATGCGTTGATCATCAAGAGGCTAAACATGTGGTTTCTAAGTTTCACGGGAAACATGGCACAGGTCATGGGTCTGCAGATTCATTGGCACACCAGATCCTCTAATCTGGTTATTATTGGCCTTGTGTATTCAAAGATTCCCATTAGCATGTGAGGAAATGTCACATTTGTCAGATCTCTACACCAAAGGAACACTATGCAGCCATGCCATTGCAGCCTGTCTATGAGGTAAGGCCATTTGCCCAATGGGCACTAGATTTTATTGGAGTGATTAACCTAAATTCTTCTGTGGGACATAAATTCATCTTGACTACTATTGATTACTACACAAGGTGGACAGAGGCTATACCCTGCAAGAATAGCACCATAGCGGTAGTGATCAAGTTCCTTACCGAATGCATCACTACAAGGTTTGGGGTACCTTTCACTCTAGTATGTGACAATGGCTCTACTTTCTCTTCTGCTGAGTTTATTTCCTAGGCATATGATCACAAAATTGTTTTAAAATATTCTTCAAATTATTACCCACAAGGCAATGGAGTTGCAGAGTCAACCAATAAGAACATCTTAGTGGTAATTAAGAAGCTGTTAGAACACAACCCTAGGGACTGGCATACCCAGCTGAGATTTTCATTATGGGCAGATAGGACTAGGATTAAGGCTGCTCTAAACACCTCACCATTCAAGTTGGTATATGTTCAAGAGCCTGTCTTTCCCATCCATTTGAAAATACCTATCCTTGAGTTCATGCAGAAATTCTACTCTAGTGACAATAGGATAGAGATAAGACTAGCTGCCTTGTTGAAATTAGAAGAACAAAGAGATGTCGCCTTGCAGCAGTTCTTTAGACACCAGGCTGTTGTCAAACGCTGGTTTGACAAAAGAGCTAAAATTAAAGCTTTTAGGATATCAGACCTTGTGTTGCTTTGGGATAAAGCTAGTGAAAAGAAGGGCAGTCACCAAAAATTTGATAAACTCTAGCTAGGTCCTTATCAGATTGTTGAGATCCTAAGGGAAAATGCTTTCAGACTGAGTAGCTTAACTGGAGAACCTGTCCCATTGCCTGTCAATGGGAAGTTTCTCAAACACTATTTTGAGTCATAAAGTTCATTAATTTATGTTTCGCTTGTAGGTAATTCATTGTTCTTTATGTAAATAACTTGTTTGTCTCTTGTTTGTAAAAAATATGTATTTATGTAAATAGTTTCTGTGTTTCTGTTGTGCGTAGATAACTCTGCTCTTTTTGTAAGTATTTCACTCTTTGTGAGTAGTTTGTTGGTTGTTTTTTTGTCTTTCCTTTTGTCTTTCTATTTCCCTGGTTTTGTGGTTTTTGTTTTTGTTTTGATCTTTGGGGTTGATCTGTCCTTTCTAACTAAAATTGTGGTGGCTGTTATCTGAAGCATACTGTGGTCACTAGGAGAGAAGTGGTTTAGGTATCTTCAAGCTTTCTGAATGGGTGATTTTATCCTAAACTCTTTGTTTCATGATTGTTGTCAACAAGATTTGTGGAAAGTTTTGAAAACAAGGTTCAAAGTAAGTAGCCTTCATTAGCTCCTTTGAATATGTCACAAATCATTAAGACCATCTCCTCTTGTAAGGGTATATCTGTCCTAGGACTATGGTGTTGCAAGATTTGAGTAAAAAATCTGATTCCCAAGTGTTGTCTTGAGGTCCATGGTAGTTTTCAACCCAGATCAGATGTTAAACATTTGACATATTGGAAAAGAACTAAATGAAATATCTAAAACTCTATCAGGAAACAACAAAGAAGAAAAGAATTATCTAAAGAAAAAAGGATTCAATATGAATGGGTGATTCCAGTATCTCTATCAGGGCTATGGACGCCTGGCTGGTAGTAGAGCAATGTTTTGAGAGAACTAGATGTATCTCCATCGGGGCTATGGACACCTAACTGGCAGCAGAGCAATGCCCAGGATATCATTGCACGACAGCTAAAAGGAATCAACTCATGTACCTCAAATCTTGCACATTGTTGTCTGAAAGATGAGGAAAACTTTATGAAAGGATGATGCACTATCAAGCACACACTTGGATTCAAGGCTAGGTACTATTGGCTTACATTTGAGATTCTAGCTCAACCTTGCTTGCTAAAGCTAGACCAACTGGAGTTATGATGTTCATGAACCAGGAGTTCTGGGTAGCTGAAGCCTTCAGCTTCTTGAAAATGGTTAAACCATTTTCCCAACCGAGTCACCATTTGTTATGCCTTGCATAACCACCCCACTTTGTTTTGGATCAAAATGGGTCCCCTTTTCTCTTTTGATTACTCTACTTTTTTGTTTGTTTCTTTCCTTTTGGGAGTGCTTCTGTTTTCCTCCTAATTTGTCTTTTGCTCTTATCTGATTTTGGTCCTCTCTTAGCTTGAGTTGGATTTCTTCTTGCTAGGAATCCACTAAAATAATTGCAAGCAAGGGTGAATTTATTATAATATGTCTTGTTTGCTTCTAAGGACTAATGTAGACCTTCCTTTTGCAAGTTTAAATCCTACACTTGTTGATATTTGTTGAGGTTCAGTTGGACGGCATTCCTCAATCCAGTTGGTCATGAAAATTAGCTAAGGCAAAAGTAGGAAAGACTTTTCTAGACTCTTACCGACTAGTGGCTTGGCTCTGACCATTTGAAATCCAAAGAATCAGAATACTCCCCATTATGGATCTTATTGGCATAAGACTATCATAGTCTCCCTAACCCATAATTCATTTTGTTTAAATCTGCGTCTGTGTTGCCTATCAATAAGACCCCAGGGATGTCATGGCGAGTGGAATTTACATACAGGCATCTATTGGTAGGACCAACATCATCGTCTTGGCAAAAAGGAGTTTTCTATCGGCATGAATTTTCCCTTCAGGGGGTGGTCTTGGAGAAATCTCAAAGTCTTTCCGACCGCTGTCAAAAGGATTCATATATCGACATAAGGTTTTCTCTCTGCTAGAAGTCTCGGCGAACTCCTTATGTCTCACCGACTAGTGCATACAGGCATATACTTCGGCGAGAGTTGTTCTCATCGGTATGTGCTCTCACCGAACGCCAAGAGTCTTACCGACGAGGAAGGGTCTATATATCGGCAAAGCAAGATCATGTCACCAAGAAGTCTCGACGAATGGGTGCATTCTTTTCGATAAGGATGTCTTCAAAGAGAGTGTGGGCATTCGGCGTAATGTCTCACCGATGAAATATAGTCACGGTGACTAGGAGTTACACTTTGGCAAAAGGATTATCTTCAGGGTAAATTCATGGCGAGTTCTTCATGTCTCATTGATCGGCTCATAAGTGAACACCTCGGTAAAATAATCGGCATTCGACATGAGGTCTTGGCAAAGTCTCTTGGTCTTGTCGATTGACGGTGAAAGTGGCCCATCTCAGAGAGATTTTTTCATCGGTATGAGGTCTCACTGAGTGTCTACGGTCACACCGACATAGCACGAGGGGATTCCATCAATATGTCTTTGGTGAGAGAATCAGTGTGTCTCGCCGACATGAAGGAGCGCTTCACCCAAAATTTTGAGTTCGGCATAATCTCTTACCGAAAGGATTAAGTCTTGGCGACCAGGGTGTGATGTCGAGAGGAAGTCTTCCCAGTCAAGCAAGCTCTTCTCGAACTCAAATAAGCTCTCACCGAAGTGGGGAGACATCGGTGAGAGGTCTCAGCGAAACAATAAGCTCTCGGCGACACGACATACTATCAGCATAACCTCTTGCCGACTCAACGGAGTCCTGCTAACATGAAATAAAATCACCAAAGGATCTAGGACTTGGGGAGACTCTGAGCGAATGGATCAGGTTCGGTAAGATGTCTTGCTGACCCGATGGTGTCTCAGCGATAGGAGATGCTACAAGAAGGATATCAGTATGACTCCCACAGCTCGTCGAAACATCTCACCGACTGACCCAAGTCATGCCGATAGCTACTAAAGGATGAGATCGCATCAGGGAGACACAATGAGTGTCTCACAGACATACAATACTGTTCAGACCACTTTTGACTACTAAGGAATCCTGCATGGCCTCTGTTCCTCCAATCAGGTGAAGAAATTGACTGATTGACTGTTCCTAGGAAAGAAGGCCAACAAAATGCAAATCAGATGGACTCTTTCTGAGAATAGATGATGATGGATCAACTTAGGCAATGGCATTCAGATCTGCAAGGAGGCTCGACGGTGCTTTCAAAAGATGGTCAACGAATAGAGAAGCCCAGAACATGAAGAAAGGAAGTCGAAGGAAAGAAGAAATTGTTACTCATAGGGGTAGCTATGGTGATCGCTGGTAGAGGCAGATTGGTATTAATGGTGATATTCTGAAGCATTCAAGGTGACCCCGATGGAGCTCAAAGATGGACACAGAGACATGAGGGATTAATGCTACAACTACCGATAAATCTAAAAGGCCTCTCCTAAGGACAGAGATCCTTTATCAGCATGGATAGCAAGGCTCTACATTAAAGATAGTATTTACTCCCTTTGAAAGATCTAAGAGCCGACCTTCCAGCAACTAGGCAGATATTTTGTAAGCCCTAGTGCAGGGGATAGCACATTCCTGTTGGTACATTCTGTATATAAGGCATTCTGGCCTCTTTGAAAAAGTTAGAACTTTTGGAGAACTTCTTAGATAGTTAAGGTTAGAAGATATAGGATTCGAAGTTAAGAGTAGCAATAGAATAGGAAATTTCTGAAGCAGAAGGAGATAGAGTTGCATCTTGATTCTTAGTAATGAGAGCTTCTTTGGTCTTCTCAGTTAGGATTTAGATTCAATGATAGAGTGTAATGTACTTTCCAATTTCTCTTAGTGTAAATGAAAACAATTTGAAATCACATATTATCTATACACTGGTGATTGTGCCAACCTTGTAAATGTTGCTTATCTGTTTCACCAACAATAGAAGCAACTAGATTAAAATCTATTTCATGTTTTGTTTCAGAATGGTGTTTGTCTTGAGTTAATCATTTGGTTTGTGAAGTCTTCAAAGAATGAAATGTTATTTTATGTTTTGTTTAAATTGATGAATTGCAATCTACTATCAAATCAGCACTGTGAATGAATGAGACTGTGTGCTAATCACAAGTTTACTTTGTTCTTCAGTTTTAGTTTACAGCTCCTTGAAGGATAACAAATCTGGTTAAAATTGAATGAATTATTGTTCTTTTCTGTCCCAAATCCTTGATCTATCTTTTTATGTTTCTTTAAAAACCCTAGTTAAATTATTTTTTATTGCATGTTTGATCTTAGAACAGTCCAAAATCTCAACACCAGCAAGCCCCTTGAATATTACTGTTGCATTGACCACTGAGTAACATCATCATAATTGAGAACCAACTACAAGGACCTTGGGAGCTAAGATATCCATGTGATCATCTTTCTCTTTCAGGAGAAACAGAGTAGCAATATTCTGTTTGTAGGTTGTTGTGCCAAAACACACGTCAACAATTCTTTACATGCATTCAAGATTATTAAAGAATCTCCTTCAATCTGTAACTTAGCAATTTTTAACATTCTTGCCATTTTTAATCCATACAAGATTGCACTAGCCTCCGCTACATTGTTAGTTACATTTGAGAGTTTTATTGATTTTTCCATTAACACTCTACCCCTATAATCTCTCATGACCACCCCTCCACGAACTTCACCAGGATTACCTCTACTAGCTCCATCAAAATTTAACTTAAACCAACCTTGAGGTGGATCTTTCTAAACTACCTTAGCCTGATCTACCTTGTTCTGAGGTATTTGTAGTTTACTCCCATTAAATGGAAAAGCAATTTGAGACCACTTAGACAGCAATGTTGAATCCCAATTTGAAAATGCAGCATCTACTTTTTTTGTCTAATACACATAACTGTTGACTACCTCAGAGATAGATGTTTCTAAACCAATCAGCAGACTTTCAAGAACACATTTTTCTTTCCTGAATATACATTTATTTATAGCCCACCAAATTTCCCACACTATCATTATTGGAATAACCTTCCAAATGCAGGCAAAAAAGGAATTGTTAAACAAACATGGCCAACTAGAAAAAATGTCCCATAATTTATTAGACAAAGGTGCATACCGATTCAATTTGTTTTGAACAAAAGACCAACATGCTTGAGCAACATGACACTCAACAAAGAGATGATTAATATCTTCAAAATGATTCTCACATAAAACACATTGAAATGGATCTACAATTCCCAATTTGGATAACTTATCACTTGTCCGAATTTTATTTTTAATTGCAAGTCGCGCAAAGCACCCTACTTTAGGAAGAATGATAGGATTCCAACAAAATGTGTAATCCCTTTGAAATTTCATCTGCAATATATTTTGTGAGACTGCTTTATACCCATCTCTAACTAAATATTATCTAGATTTAGAAAAATCCCACATTAACTTTTCATTTTCATTTGATAAGAATACCACTCTTTTATCTAAAATTTGCTTTAACAATACTCTATGTGTTGGTGAAATGTTGCAATTTGACAAGTCTTTCCAGATAACCCTATGAGATGATATTTCAATATGATCAATGTAATCTTTAACCTTAACACCCCACAAAAAAAATAAAATGTTTTTAGTATTTTGAAAATCATTTACAAAACTAATAGCCTGAAAACCATTCCATGAGTCTTTCCAAAATAAAGCTTCCTCCCCATTATTAACTTCCCAAGTTAAATGTGATTCTATATCTTTCCTACATGCAATTAGAAAATTCCACATTTGTGACCCTAATGGTGGATTTGATACAGTAAGGATCCTAGAAGGATTAAGGTTATCTAGATATTTGGTTTGCATGACCTTGCACCATTTCTTATTTGGCTGAGTGTACATGATATTCCAAACTAGTTTAGCACCCAACGATAAATTCCTATAAGCAACATTATGTAGACCAACACCTCCTTGTACCTTATCCATACATATTTTATCCAACGAAATTAAAGGCACCTTCTTTAAGATTGTTCTTTTTCTAGTGAAACAAAGCATTTAGGGGCCACCACCATAGATGCACTTGATACTTCATTTAAATGATGCAGATCATGAAGATAGATTTCATTTGGATGCTCAATAACAACTAATTGTTTCCACACCCCATTATATGAATTTATTATCAACTATGAAGGGAGATCTTTTGAAACATTCAAAAGAACACAAACCCTTATAGGGTGCGATGGAATAGCAAATAAATCTAAATCATGCCTGAGAAAAATACCTAAATGATTTCCCAAAGTTTCAATAAGCTTTATTTCTCTATATTCCAAAGGGAGACCTTACAACTGAACCCAAAAGGGGACAAACTTGACAAAATGAAGAGAAGGATTGAAATTTGGAAACCATGGAAGAGTGTACACACCATGACCCTCAAAAAACCAAGACTTGGTAGAATGAGCAATATCCCTGTTTTCCTCAGAATTAAAGATAACCACAAAAAACCCTTCACCTTTATCAAGAAAAAACACTTGGGAAGAACCCTCTCATTCACTAAAAATCCATTTTTGTAATAGATCTATTTGAGGAGTGAAGTTCCAGAACTTACCAATAAGAGAGAGGGACTACAAATCTTGAGTTTGAGGTTGCAATAAAGCTTGAGGAAACTTAACTAAAAAATTAGTCACCAAGTGTTGAACAGTGCCTCCAATTGCAGCCTCTTTATGAACCCACTTTTTATCAACCTTGCTCTATACATTCTGCTTAAAATTACCCTTTTTTGCATTCTTCAACTACAAGTTGAGAATCCTATAGCAATCTTTATGCCGCCTAGGTATATTATTCAGAATCGAAGCAGGAGAATCAACCTCAGGCATAATATAATCTGAAATAAGACCAGGGCTCTGCAGATTTGGATTGAAGGGAGCCCCAATTTTGATTAGAACATTATTTGGAAAGGTTGTTAGACAATGACAAACCACCTCATCCCAATATCGAAAACTCGAAGAACTATCCCCATAATCAGTTTTTGATGCACAAATATCAAAAGGTTGTTGTGGCACCCTATTCAATGATCACTTAAAATGAGAAGAAGGTTGTAACTCTGAATATGCAGAAACCTAGCGCCCATTATGGAAAATGCTACCAGGGATGTGCAAAAAAGACTCAGAGCCTCTAAAAGAACCAGACGAAAGAGCACAACCAGGGTGGATGTTATCAACACCTTTCTGATGATGGAATGTACCCCTCTTAACCCAATTTCCACCATTGTAATAGGATGAAGTTATAGAATGGTCATAAAATTTTGAAAAAGGACCGTTCACAATAAAATGGAATTTATTTGGCTATCATAATTCTTATGTTTGTGCTACAATTGTCTAATATGCTTCATACACCGTTCTAAAACCCAAGTTCTTATACTTTTAGGTTGATTCAGAGCAGGGTATCAAAACACAAACTAACTCAACCAAACTCTTGGCAAAGTCTTAACACTTCAAACTCAATGAATTCCTTCACAAATTGGCATTCTTCCTAGTAGCACAACAAACAAGGTTTTTCAAGCATAATTTCCAAACCCCATCTCATACCTATAAAAAAATTATATATTTGAGTACCCATTATCCTCTTTTCAAACATACTCCAATTGTAAGTGGGGTTACTTTGGAACAAAAGGGAAAAAAAATTGTTGCTACACCTTGAAATAGGCCTAACTAGGCTCCCTCAACAAGGAACTTATTGGTTTTACACACTCCAAACCTCAAATATCCATTCCAAAAACTTATAAATTTCAAATTAGGTCTTCAATCAACTTTTCTACAAAACCCTACTTCTATGCATCACTTTTGCTTAAAAACTTCAAGTAAACCAACTAGGGCATCAACCAAATTTTCTCAAATCCTCGTCCCTACTACTGCCAACTTCAAAAACATAAAATACAACCTACCTACACCCATTCCACCAATTATTAATAATTTTCATCAATGGAATGGGTCACAAATCATTATTTTTGCTCTCAAACCCTTAAAACCAGGGTTTCTAACCTATTTTTTAAAAAACACTATAACTCACTCAAATCCTGATGAAATCAAATGGGACAAGATGAAAATTAAATATAGTTCACTCCTCCATCAATTCCAATGCACAAATGAGCACTTCCATGCCATACCAAAATGTACAAGTTGTTGTAGCAGCAAAATTCAATGTAGGAAAATGAAAAAAATAGTGAATCTATGTTATTCAATCATCCAAATGTACATCCAACCCCTGAGTCAACTATTACAAAGCATATTTAACCTTTTCCAACCATATCCAACCAAATACAACTAACTTTTAACATCCTAACTATTCAACTTCCCATTTACATCAAAAATGCAAAAGTTGCTAAGCAACTTTTTTACAATTTTTGTAACTTTACCAAAATGACTCCTAACCAAAACCAACCCAAAACATTGCAACATGGTCTTAAAGACCTTATTTCAAAACAATAACATCACCTTAAACATAAATACACTACATACTAAACCTCTTTTACAAAATGAAGGCCTAGGTGCCCTGCACCATAGGCATAATGCCTTAGATACTCCATTCTCACAGATTTTTTACAATGTCACTCATACATTCAAGATTCTCTTATAATTTCTGCATCATAGGTGCTCATGATGAGGTTAACTTCAAATTAATAACTTTGCATTCCCTCACTAAGCTTCACACGCTCTTTTATAATGGCTTTAAATCAAAATTGATATTTGTCAAGATCATCAAAATAAGGATGTTGCATTTCTTTTTTGGCTGAGATTCTCTTTGATGGATCATAAATCAGCATTTTCTGCAAGGAGAGACCAATCAATTTTTAGCTATGTTCCACGGCATTTCAGGGACGGCAGGGATGCATTTCTAGGACGTTTCCTAAAGGGCAATTTTTAGGGAACGGTAGGGCACGACGACATACAAAATACATATATATATGATTTTTTCAAAATTTATTAATCTATTAGAGAGAGATGGAAAGAGAGATAGATATGTCAATAAATTAATAATTGATAACAATAATATCAATATGTAAGTAAATCGCAAGAGTAGTACTATAACAGTATAAGAAATATCATTAAAGCATTATAAAATTTATCACAGCAGTATCAAACATCAATAAAACCATGGTCTATCAATATCTAAATGTCTCAAACATGTCTCCAGAAGTCTCAAATTTCAAACATGAAAATCAAAATATTAAATACAATAATCTATGAAATTAAGCCTCATTCAGGCTATGAGTATCCAAAGACTGAGAACTATCTGAGTCACTATCATCCTCTATCAAGAGTGGATCATCCAATGGTAGCTTGACCAATCCTAGTTGCGCCTCCTCCTCATCAATTTTCCTAACATCCTTAAGATCAACATCTCATCATGTTGGAGTCTGTCGATACGCAATAGTTTGTTGATCCTAAAGTCTCAAGGCACTATGAACTGCAACTAATTTCTCAGCTCATTTTGAAGTAAGCATGTTTCTCTTAATGGAGTGGATGAAGCCATAGGTGGACCAATTCCTCTCTGCAGTAGAGGAACTAGCAATCTATGAGAAAAAAATGAATGGCAAATTGTTTCAAATCTGGTGTGTCCTTCCCATGGAATTTCCACCATCCAATGGGGTTGTTCTGCACAATGGTGGCCCTATCCATCCTAGCCTTTGGTTTGCTAAATGTAGGACCCTGAAGATCAAAAAACATAAGCCACTTCTCTCTAAGAATGGCTTTTTTCTCTTTGGTATACATTTTACGAAGGGTTGTTATAAGCCCCTCTATCACCTCGTCATCCTTAGAAAGAAGCATTCAACCAGGTCTAGGTACATACCACTTTGGATTAAGAGAATAAGCAAGCATATGAAGAGGGGTATTCATTGTGTTCCACCTCTTTTTCACAATAGGCCTAATATAGTCCTCATAAAAACTCATCTTAGGATCTTTTTAACAAATAGTTTGCTTCATTTGCTCAAGCATGCTATCAAAAGTCTCATATATCTCTCCCAAGCTAGGAGATTTTGTATCTGCATACCGGATTACCACCATAGCTAGTGATATGAAAGAGAAAATATACCTACAAAAAAAAATAGAAATTAGAACTTTTAAAATACAAAGACTAAAGTAAGACAAAGTGTAACAAATTCAAAAACAATTTAAATTTTCAGATTTCAAATTTCTTACTTGATATTGGCCCAATTTTCATTAAGTACTCTATCTCTCACCTCCTTTCCTTCACTTGTCTTCAATAGAGTCCACCTTTTCCAATCTACACACACAACCATGGCTTGCAGAGCATCTTGGACCTCCAACATCCTCTCCAACAAAATATAGTAGCTAGCATATCTAGTCTCAACTGGTTTGAGGAATTCTTTCTTTGAATAAGATCAGAATAGTGCAAGTGAAGTTTGATGGTTACATACAAACATTTGTATGGCTCTAGCCTTTGCAATAGCTACCTTCACCCAATCTATTTTTCCAATGTCTTTCAAAGCATTATTCAAAGGATGTATGCAACATGGAGTCCAAAAAATATGTTTGTAAGCACTCTCAATCATCAAACCATCTAGCTTACAAACACGAGCTAAATCTGTCATAGCCTGCACAACATTAGAAGGTCCAACCTCCTCTATGGCATCCCTCAAAATTCCAAACTAAAAAATCAGCATCCTTAAGCTTCCCAGAACAATCAATAGCTCAAAAAAGTATGAACCAACAAGGCATGTAACAATAACATTAATGAGTGGCCTATGTCAAATATCACTCCACCCATCCTTGGCAATGGAACAGCCAGTCCTAATCCATGTTTGTCTCATCTCCTCCATCTTCATGGTAGCTTTTGAATATTGTTTGTCAAGAAGGGAGGTGCGCAATCTATGTTCTCCAAGGGGGGCATAAGAGGATCCAACTGCCAATATTTCTCTCACCATTGTTTTGAAATAAGGTGACCTTTCCAAATGAAATGGAAGAGCATGTGCATAAAAGAATTTGGCCACTACATCATCATCTTGCTCACATTTTTACACATTCATTAACCCCATGATAGTGGGTTTTGGGGTTGGGGATGTGTCCCCATGTAACCCTAAGTTTTAGTATTTTACTTACAAATACGCAAAGTAAAAGAAGAAAAAGAAAGATCATCCAAAATGGAAATGAAATGAAAATAGATGGAAGGCACTTACAGACAACAAATCCACATCATTTGGTTCCAACTCGAGAACAGCAAGTCATAAATCTCTCAACTTAGTCACTCCTGGTCATACATCTTCACTGGGAATTCCAAGATACCTATTACACACAACACCTCTCATGAATAGAATAACTTGAAATTTGAGATGCTCTTATAATGTCTACATCATAGGTGCTCGTGATAAGGTTAACTTCAAATGAATAACTTGAAATTCCCTCACCAAGCTTTGCACGCACTTTTATAATGGCTTAAAATCATAATTGAGATTTGTCAAGATCATCAAAATAAGGATGTTGCATTTCATTTTTGGTTGAGATTCTCTTGGATGGCTCATAAATCAGCATTTTTTGTAAGGGGACACCAATCAATTTTTAGTAGGTTATTTACAAATAGGCAAAGTAAAAGAAGATGATAGCATTGGCATCAAACAAATTAATGTTCATACAAGTATAAATTAATAAGAACCAATGTGCATACTTACAAATTAATGTAAATCATTGAGAGACCACATTTCTTGGAGCCATTTTTTCAAACAGGCCACTACATTGCCAATTTCACCGAATTGGCAAGCTAGTGGGTGAAATTGGCATCCTAACTTGGCCTATTTAAAAAAATGGGTCCAAGAAATGGGGTCTCCCGGTGATGTAAATCATCAGGAGACCCCATTTCTTGGACCCATTTTTTTGAACAGGCTGCTACATTGCCAATTTCACCGAATTAGCAAGCTAGTGGGTGAAATTGGCATCTTAACTTGGCTTGTTTGAAAAAATGGGTCCAAGAAATGGGGTCTCTCGGTGATGTAAACCACCGGGAAACCCCATTTCTTGGACTCATTGTTTTCAAACAAGCCACTACATTGCCAATTTCACCAAATTGGAAAGCTAGTGGGTGAAATTAGAATCCTAACTTGGCATGTTTGAAAAAATGGGTCAAATAAATGGGGTCTCCTAGTGATGTGAATCATCAAGAGACCCCATTTATTGGACCCATTTTCTCAAACAGGCCACTACATTTCCAATTTCACAAATTGTCAAGCTAGTGGGTTAAATTGGCATCCTAACTTGGCCTGTTTGAAAAAATGGGTCCTAGAAATGGGGTCTCCTAGTGATGTCCCACTACATTTCAAATTTCACCAAATTGGAAAGCTAGTGGGTAAAATTGGCATCCTAACTTGGCCTGTTTGAAAAAATGGGTCCTTAACCTCTACCCTCTACCCTTAATCCTATAGGTCCTCAACCCTATACCCTCAATTCTCTCTCTCACTCACTCACCCTATACATTGGACTCTCAACCCTAATCCTTCAACCATATGTACCCTCA
This sequence comes from Sequoia sempervirens, assembly GCA_007258455.2. NCBI lineage: Eukaryota > Viridiplantae > Streptophyta > Pinopsida > Cupressales > Cupressaceae > Sequoia > Sequoia sempervirens. The sequence continues at coordinate 21,491 of VDFB02241720.1, forward strand.
ACCCTAATCCCCCAACCCTATACCCTCAACCCAATACCCTAATCCCTCAACCCTATACCCTCAATTCTCAACCCTTTACACTATACATTGGATCCTCAAACCTCATATATCTTTGTCCCTCCATCCTCTTCTCTCCTCTCTATATTAATTCTCCCTCCATCTCTTTATCCATCCATCCCTCCCTCTCTACCCTAATGCCTCAACC
>VDFB02241721.1:0-31145 GCA_007258455.2 Sequoia sempervirens
GAACAACTAGCATCAAATTCTAAAGTCCATAATTCATTAGCTAATCCAAGGTTAACGTCTTGGGGGCATTCTTCTCTTGTTGAGGAACATGTATAAGTTCTTGGTCTAGTTTCTACAAATAGAATATCTGCCCTGGGATCCCCAGATTTTAGTACTGTAAACTTAGCCTTTGGCTCCAGATCCAGACGAATCTTCTTTCCATCTAAAGGTATCAAGGCATGTGACCAGTCCATCTTAATTTCCCCACCCAAATCTTTACAAAAAATTCTACTTAGAAGCATTCCATAACTAGCAGGTATATCATTCACAAGTATTGTTAACTTCAATATCTTCTTAGGGAAATTAGCAAGGGCTACTTGAGCATCTTTAAGTTGACTGATAATGGGAATTGGTGATCCATCCATAGAATAGCACTTCCCTTGGGATGGTGTATAAGATAAGCCAAGAGCTTTAGCAATTTGGGTAGGCATAACATTTTATGATGCTCCAGAGTCAATGATGCAATTACTAAGTCTATAACCAACAATGAATAAAGACACAAAAAAAGGTTCTAGTTTTGCAGATGGATTTGACTAAACTACGGGTTTCTCAACATAATTGGAATAAAATTTTCCATCATTTAGGGTCGCTTCATCAGGAATTATTTGGGCATTACATTGAGTGGGAGGGGGTTGTTTAACAAATTTGACCAATCTATCTAACTATGCAGGGTTGAATCTTAAATATTCTACTTGGGAAATTTGGACTTTAGTATTTTTACATGACTCAACTATATCAAATGAATTTTGGCAAGAAGTTTTAGGGGTAAGAATTTTGGGTACCTCTATTTGTTCAGGTTTCTTCCACCTCATCAAAATGTATTTAGGAACAGAAGAAGAACTCGACCCCTCTCCTCTGGCATGTTGCACTTTGGTGAACACCACACAATTTGGATCATTAACCATCACATACACATCTTCTCCTGATTCACTATCCGATACATACTCAAAAAAGTTCATACCCGTATCTCCTGATTCACTTGCACTCATCTCCCCCATATGCTCATTCGTTGACATCATTTGCATGTATCTGATCATTTATGGGCAAGAAGCTCCATTGTGATCTGATGTTAAATGGAAATTACACATGAGATGGTTGCTCTTACTTGAAGATGATGCTTGCTCAATAGCCAATTCCTGATTTGGAGCTGTCTTATTGTAATCCCCCAAGTGAATATTCCTTGGTGGATCTTGATATAAGGAAGGTGGAGTGTTTTTGGGCATTTGTCTCTTAAGAGTAATAATATCATTTGCTAGCCTATGTATGACCGGGTTTGTAGAATTCACAGGGGATGGTTTTCCAATCTGGAGTTCCTTCTTCCATTTCCCAACAGAAATTAGATCATCTTCTATAGATAGGGCCCTATCTTGTGCCGCTTGTAAATATGCAACACCTTCTCTCTTGATAGAATAACAGACATTTGGTGGTAGGGCATTAATAAAAAGACACTTCAACAATTCTTCCGGTCACATGTTCACAGGAATTCTATTGTAGAGTTTGTTAAATTTAGCTACAAATTCTCTCATAGTTTCATGTATCTCCTTCTTCATGGCAGTCAATTGAGCAATTAATACCTAATCATTTTCAATAGACTTAAACCTGGCTTCAAATTTAGACCTAAAATTAGCCCATTTCTAGATTGAACCTACCAGAAGATTATTAAACTAGTCAGTAGTGGCTTCTGTTAAAGATTCTGCAAAGAGTCTCATAGCCACATCTTCATGTTGTACTGCTAGAATGGAAGAAGCAACAAAGAAAGCTTTAATATGTTCTTCTGGACTCACTTTTCTATCTCCTGCAAATTTAGGTATAATCTTTCCGGAGCCCTTCAGTAAATCATGAAGTTGAGCTCCCAAGGTTAATGGACCTATGGCAGCGCCCCATGGAACAGGAAGATCCATGTTTATAGGAAAAATTACTTGTAATGGAGGAACGATTCCTGACAACAGAAGGGCTTGACAAGAATAGCTTAGGGTTGGTGACGACCTAGTAGGGCTAGGAGGTCTATTGATAGAATGGGCTCTTCGTGTAGGTGGGAAAGAGGAAAAAGTAACTGATTCTAGGAACTTGAAATCATCATCTTTAATTCCTTTACTTCTATCTCCTCTAGTGTATCTCTTAGAAGCCAACCTTTCCCAACTAATGCACTTGTTTCTGGAGTCGCCAACTTCCGCTTACTATCTATTTTGTGGAAGGTTTTGTCTTGGTTGATTATTAGGAATTTGATTTGGTGCCTGATCCCTAATCAAATTCTCCCTTTGTCTCCTTTGTCTTAATAGAAATAACCTTAGGTTTTTAGCCAACTCTTCTTTTTCTAACACTTGACTTGCTCTTCTATAGTCTTCTAGATTTCTGCGTGTGCGCCAAGTGAGGGTATTTAGTTGGCCAATTATATCTTCCTATTCGTCTTGAAAGCCAAGATTGGGTTGTAAAACAAGAAAGATATTTTCATGGGGTAGCACCATTTTTCCCCATCAATAAGCAACTAATCTTAGTATGATTATTCAAAGGTTTCAATTCCCCAACAGAGTTGCCAAAAATCTATTGGTTCACAAGTTTGTCACCTAACACTATATTCTAACACCCATGGAGATGACAAATGCAAACAACAGTTGAATAAGATATAATGATGTTTTATTCTGATTCTCTGCTTTGAAACAAGGTGGCAACTACCTTATATGATATGCAATGAATTTAAATCAGTGTTGCTTTTAACTAGAAAGCATATAAAGGTAATGCTTTTAACTAGAAAGCTTTGAAAGGTGTATTCAAACAACATCAACTTAAGCAATAATAATTGGAAAACTTTTCAAATGTACCATAAAATGCTCATTCACAGATCAACACTTCACAATAAGAAATTCCATACCGATAACCATTTCAATATAAACATACATTGATGACATATCCATGAAACAGAATATGATTATGCATTGTAATTCAAAGATTATATCTACATAATTCACCATAGCATATTCATATCGAAACAAAAAGCTTTTTTTTTAAAGAAACTATCTGTCTTTCTTCTAAGAAAATCAAAGTTTTCCCAAAAAGAGAGAGAGAGAGATCGATTCCCACCCCCCACTATTTAAAGTCTTGAAATAAGTTTCAAATAACGATTTCTTGAAGACAACTGTTTAAACATAACCTAAAATAAAGTATTTTAAAGATAATAAAAAGAAAAAGAGATAAACTAATTTGATGCTAAAAATAGATAAGCATCATTCTCCAATGGCTCCACGCTCTTCATCTTCAACCTCCGCTGTCCTCTCAGTTTCCAACGACTTTTCCTTTTCCCTCTTCCTTGCTTTGTATTCACGGTACTTGGCAATAACTGCAGTAATATTTTTGCCACATGGGGTAGTAGTTATCTGTAACTGGTTCTTCCATTTGTTCAATTTTTTCTCAGCATCAGCTATAGTTTGATCCATCTCATCTCGCGCCATCCTGTAGCTCTTCAAATAGACTTCCATTCTGCCAAGCTTAGAGAAAGATTCCCAAGTAGCTGTGGGCACTTCAGATATTTCCTCTTTAAACGTTTCTTGGAATTTCACAACAAATTCATTGAATTCCAGAATTTTCTCCCCAAACTCAACCAGGATATCTACACCTAGGTTATGACAATTTTCTCTGATTTCAACTAGTACATCCAAGTATTGTCCCATTCCGGTATTAATCTCCTTGATGAGGTTATCATATATGTCCAATCTCCATTCCAAATAATCAACCCAATTTGGATCAAATTATTTGGGATCATTCACAATCTTCTCCCCAATTAATGTAATTGGATCTAGATTAACCAAATCCGTAACTTCCTTGGACAATACAAAAAGAGTATTTTGTTCCTTTCTCATATGCTGCAGTTTTGCTAATAATTCTTTCCTTTTTGAAATAAATTTTGAATAGAAAGGAATAACCTCACTGAGGTATAATAAAGCATTATGGGAGGTCCTCTCCATCCACTCATTAGCACCTTTTGAATGAATCATACCCCTCTTAACTTGTTGCAGAGTCTTAGAAGCAATACTCTCAATATGAGAGCTAGTGCTTTCTTCAACGACAGGAGTAGCAATTAAAGAGGAAATAAACTGGCTGAGAGCGAGTACTTGAGATTGCAATGCAATGTTTTCTTTCCTTAAACCTTTGGCACATTTGATTAGAGCCTCCACAGAGAAACCCACATGGTATACATCCCCTTCAAAGGTAGCAGGTCCCATATCCACATGAGTGATCTTATAATCATTTGTAGTAATTTCATTTTCATTCAGCAATCCTATTGGGTTTGCTACTTCTAGCAATTGGTGTCCCGAGACCTCATCATTTATTATTCTGGACATTTTCCTAGAGTTTTTAGGTTTAGCAGAACCTTGAAGAAGTTTGGCTACGGTATCAACTTCTACCACAACAACAAGAATTGATTTTCTTTTCTTTTCCACCACCTTTTTTAGCCAACCTGGAGATGCTGTAGTTGCGGTGTCACTTGTACTTCCAACAATAAGCAATTGATGTTTGTCAGGGGTATTAGCTGGATCCTTAGATGGGATAGGTACATCTTCAGACAAAGAAGGAAGAACATTATCATCAGTAATATTTTGGAAAATATTCCCAAAATCTGCATCTGTGAGCTTATCTTGATCTTCATTTTGTTTAGGGGAAGAGGAGGGTAAATTCTATTCACAAGTAGATTTCAACTTGGTCACATCCTCCAGTTTTTCTCTGTCTCCCCCTAACTGCGAATTTGATCTAGAAGATTTAGCTACAAGTCTTCCTGTTGAAGGGGTGACATTCAATGTCCAAGTTGATAACTTTGTCTCCTTTCTGCCTGAAGGTTTTGAACCATAAGTAGAACCCGCACACTACTTCCTTTTACCAGCTAGCCAATCTTGAGTTTTCTCAATAACTAAAACTAAGTGCTTGTGAATATGATAACACTCTTCCTTATTCCAATCAACACATATGGAAAATCTTGATAAACATTTATCATAATCAAGATGGAGAATCATTGAATCTTCACACACATTTTCTGGGATGCATAGAGGTAGCTCAAAATCCTATCTTCCCAGTAATCTTCAATATGCGGAACATGCACATAGGAGCTCCCACCATGACATTTCTGTCTGATAAAACCTTTAATATCAAAACTGGTTCTCTCAAAACACCTAGGAAAATTGAATTGTTTCAAGGCCTCACAGGCTTGTTTTTCAACCTGATTACTTTTGCATGTGAAAGAAGAAAATACCAATGGAAACGGATACCCCTTCTTACCCATTTTCAAATATTTAACATTTACCTCAGCCATTTGTTTGCAGATCTCTAGAAACACAATAAGGTCATCTGGGTATCTGGGCAACTTCAATGGAGTACCCTCAAATCCGCCAATCCTTAAATAAGAAAATTTATCAAATTGAATGTAAAAACTCCCATATCTCATTATCAAGGACATAGAGTCCGGAGAGAAGCACACTTTTGATTTCCCTTCCAGTTTCCTGGCAGTATCCATTAAGAAGACATCATTGACACGGTGATAATTTTCCATTCCAAACATTTTGGTGAGTTGTGGGAAAAACTTGTATATAGGCATGCTTGGTACCGGTGTACCTTGCGTTTCCAACCCCAACCAAACATTTCTTTGACTGGCAACATGATATATTAGGTAGGAGCACATATGAAAAATGGCACGCTTCTGATAATTTAGCAATTGCTATTTCAAATGATGACATATAATTTCAACCCAATCAATAAAGACATCCTCTTCACAGATTCTCAAAATAAATAAAAACATCTAGTTCTCAAAGCTTTTAGAATCTCCATCACTAATGACATGATGCAATAGAGTAATGGCATTAAAAATATCATCCTTAATGTTATGTGACTTTTTCCTCAAGAGAAGAGAAAGTTATGAAATAATCCTTTAAAATTAAAGGAAGAACAAAGGATATTATGATCCTTTGATTAAAAGATATTAATAAAGAATATATGTAAAAAACTCTCCTAAGAAGGTAAAAACATAATTATTTATTTAAATAATTAAATGCAGCCTTTGTGAAAGGGTGTGATGGTTTGGAAACCACCCCTTAAGGCTTATATAAGAATTCATGTGAGACTTGGAAAGTAACATAAGAAGGAGGAAAAAAAACAAGTACAACACATTGTGGGAATAGGGTTCCAGGTTAGTAGGTTGTGAGCAGGACGGAGAAGGGGCACTCCTACAGTGGGTGTCCAACCTGGGGTACAAGTGCGTGCACTCAGGATGGTCCTGGCTAGGGCATGGTTTTGTGGCACGAGTGTTGAGCATTGTTCCAGTGGAACCAACACTCGTGTAGAGCAGCAAAGTCTACTTTTCTCCCAGACTGCTCACAAACGAAAGAGGCTGAACCAAGGACCATTCCAACAATAGTTGGGGATTTCTTCTGCACATTTCAAAAAGATAAGTATTAATGCTTTATAAATTATCTGAGCAATGAAGTGTTTTAAAAACTTGAGTTTATTGAATTAATAATTTATTGACATCATGATTGAACGTATATGAACACAGTTTGTTGATTAGTTTATTATATGCAATTTATATTTCAGAGTCTTTAATTGAGCTTTAAATATTATATTAAAATTTGTGCATAAAAATTTTAGAATTCATCTAAGGAAATTAATTTAAATCATTGCATTTTAAATTTGAGAATTAGTCTCATTTCACTTAAAATGTGTCTTTTTAAACTTAGGGGGTAATTGGGACTTACCTTTCCTTTCAAACTTTAACTAGGCTTTTGCCATCAAATTTTTACACCAATCTTCTTTCTCTATGAAGAATTCATTAGCAATTGCAATAGACATTTTTTCAAAATGGCAGGTCCACGAGGAAGCTGAGAGATAAAGACATAGCTACATGAGTGACTTTGATAACCACTGACTCGTCTATTGCTCTAATTTCATGTGTTTTAGGAATTTACCTCCTTGCGCAAGCAACCACGAGTTTGAAACAATCTACCGCTTCAGGAATTCCACCAACATTTACCAGATCGCTCACCACAAGCCTCTCATTCAACTCAGAGACTCCTTCACTCTCCAAGTGCTCCCACAATTCTTTCAAATCCAAAGGTTTAATGTTTGTGTCCCTCACATTCAAATTATTGCATCTTTGTTCCTAAATTAGACCTTTTTATTTGTACCAAAGAAATCCCTTTTTTTGTAGTAGTTCAAATCTTGGGACCAAAAGCCATACTTTCCATTGTAGGGTTAATCCATAGAACAATGTGAGTAAAAAAATGGAGTCGTGGTGAAGGAGTATCAAGATCTAGAAGCATAATATTGTTAGCATATTTGTATTTATACTTATAGATATGTATAGTGTCTCTCTAATAATGTACCCAATTGAATTAATAAGAGGGGGAAACTTATAAATTTGGTCCATCATATTTCCCTAGTTGGACCATGATATTTGCATTGTGGGGCTCATGTCAAACTTCTCCCAAAGGACCTATTGATTTGAATCTGAATAAAAAGGAAAAATCAATTGAGGAATTGGAATAGAATGAATACTAGTACAATAGAAGGAAAAGTAAAGTCATTGGAGAAAATCAATATTAGTAGCAACCTTCTCTAGCAATGGGGGAAAAAATTCAATGCAAAAAAGAAGACCATCCAGTTGAAGTAATTGACAGACTACGGAAAAACACACTAAAAAATGGGATTATCATTCAATTAGCTGACAATAAGGGTATAAGAATAAAATATGAAGTAGTTCAACACATGGACTTTAGCCTAGACAAGATTTTATGTAGTGAAGAGGCATTGCAAAAATTCTATGACAAGTACATAAAAACAAGAGTGGAAGGAGTGAAGAGTGGAGGAAAATGTACAATTGTACTATAAGGAGCCATAGATCAGGGAAGATTTATACCATGTTTGGGGTTATGAAAGGTGGTATTGCTTATAGGGCCATGCATCATATCATGGATGAGGGAGATGAGATTGTGAATGTTAGTGTTCTGGAGATTTACAATGAGGAAGTGTGTGATCTGTTGGCAAGGAGTTCAACTAAGGGTGGTGCCAATCCAAAGAGAGTAAGAGTTTGTTACTTTTACTTTCTCTCTTCATTTTTCCAAATTTATTGTGAATTTGTTGGTCGATTTTCATAAGGGCGCTTTACCAAAAGGCCAAATTGATTTCCTTAGGTGATTTATATTGGAAAGGACAAACTTTAATCCATTGTGACTCTAAAACCCACTGAACTCCATTTAGGGAGGGACTTCAATAAAATGGAGTCTCATATGATGGACAAATGTTTTCAGCGAGATTTCTCTCCTGAAGGCCGAGTTACATTTTGTGAGGTTAAGTTTAGATCAGAATTCCAATTTTGCTTTTGCTACTTCAATTCTCTCCATTTCTCTTTTTTTAAAGATAAATTAGTTTGCTTGTTTTGGTGGATATTTATAATCATTTTTTTGGTTTAAAATTTGGTAAATTCATTAAGGGATAGATTAAGGGGTATTGGGATGCATTTAATGAGATAGATGTTGTGTTTTACCCAATTTAAATACCCAACAAATTAGATGTATTTTATCCCAATTCAAACAACACATGAGTTGGATGTTGCATTAGGATGCATTAAATGAGATAGATGTGTTATACCCAATTTAAATAACCAACGAATTGGATGTTGTATTTATGCCATTTCAAACACCTTGTGAGTTTGATGTTGTCCCTTACCCAATTTCAAAGTAGATTTTGACCCGAAGTCACACATTGGAAGAGCCAATGCTTTTACCAGTTGAGCTCATCTTGTTTGACTATTATATAAGTCCACTACCAAGAGACCGAATTGGGGATTTCAAGAGGATAACAAATATTATTTATTATTTAGTCATACACACCCATAGAATTAGTATAGTGTATTGACACCAAAAATTGGTTGGAATGGAACTCACAATAATTCTCTTAGAGGTCAAAACTCTCTTTTATGTTGTTCCCAAGTTTTTCCTTTGAGTTGATAGCATGCCACCCAATTGTGTGGGAAAAAATCTTTATTGAGTACACATTGGTGAGATTGTTGGCTGTTTACCATTCTTAGGATTGGGGTGTTTTCTCCTGTAATTAGTTACAATACCCAAGTCACTTTAATCACTTGTGGAAAGATGGGTGTCCCTTGTTACAATAAATCTATCTTCGATACTCCCTTAAACTCTTCCAATCCAAAAAGAGTATATATATCTGTCTTTTCTACTTACAATGCTTTTATTGGTATTTATTTCAATTATTTCCAATTCTTTGGTATACTTGAATCCATATCTGTAGGTTTGCATGTGAATAAACAAAAAAATAGGTGCCTCTCTAAAGACCAACCTCATTTGGTCTTTTGTTTAAGAACCCGTATACATAAGCAACATGTATGAACTCCATTCTATGAGCTATATTTGATTTTGATCCCAAGGATACCCATTTCAAAAAAATCCATCTAGGTTTTTGTTGAAATTATGTCTATGGTATTTTTTTAGATTATGCTTGGAATTTTGCTATTCGATTGCCCGATTCTATGGAATTTATCTGTCATAAGTTATTGCTGCTACAATGTAAGGATGTTTGTCCTCATCTAGTAGTGGGATTCAAGATTTCAGTAATTATGTTCCCCATTTGTGGGATATGGATATCGTTATAGTAATTGAAAAGTAATTTTATCGTTGTTACTTGAGCTTGAACTTTTGAACTTTTGGTTTTAAGTACAAGTAGCTTTCCAGGCATCTCAAGCCTAGAATTTGATGGTCAACTCTACTTGTGTTATGTCCAAATTTTATGATGGTTTGATTGTTAAAAAATTATGTTAAAAAAATTATTCAATTTGGCTTTTTAGGTTTGGAATTTGATGTTGACTTCTATTTGTTATATAAATTTTGTATGATAGTTTGATTATTAAAAGATTATAAATTGTTAAAATAAATTGTACAATTTGTATCAAGAGATTAGGGGAATTTGGGAATGCAATTCTTGTTCGTTTTCAACCATTTTTTGTATTAGAATGTTTCAGAGATGTCTCAAAAACTCTTTGTGTTGTTGGCTATTTTAATAATGTAAGGGATGATTAAGTACTTCAAATGGGCTAGGTTTAAACAACACATTTTTAAGTTTTGAATTATTCAGGTGACTCATTTGAAATAACACTAATAAAGGGGTCTTATTGTAAGAGTGTGATTTTAGATGAGTCACCTAAACAAATCAAAACTTAGAGTATACTATTTAAACAAAAATATTTAAATGATGGCACTTAACCATCTAGTCTAAAAAATATTGTTCCTTAGAAATCAAAATAATGATGTTTGCCATCATTTGGGCGGGGGCCCTAGCTCGGTTGGCTAAGTAATTCCGTTGCGGCTCTGCTGGTCACGAGTTCTAGTCTCCCCCGTCCCGTGGTACCAGAGGGCGTGTCGCGCCAGTGCCGCCGGTCACGTTAAAAAGTTTGCCAGGTGCACTGCAGTTTATAGGGGGTCGTGCTACCTGATTCCTGTAGCCTAAAAAAAAAAAAATGATGTTTGCCATCATTTACTTGCTATTTTATTAATTAGTGATTAATAACATTAAACGATTGTAGCTATTAGTTGAATAAAACTCGAATAAAAATATTATTTAGTTGTATCAACCATCTTGTTTTTATTAATTATTGGAGTATTGTCTATATTACTTCTCATGTATAAACTTTCATAATTCATTTTTTGTTAAATGGATTTTAGCTATTAAGATCTGTTGTAAATGTATCAATAGTTTTCCCTTTTATTGTGTATGTTTCAAAAGGTTGTGCTATGATGATATTTAAGTTTGTCTACATTTCACTATGTTCTAAATGTTAAAATGCTAGATTGTTTTACATTTAATTTATCTCAAGTTTGTAATATGATGATTACTTAAACATTGTGCCATGCATGACTCTTGGGATGCGTATTTGTGAGTAACATATTTCAAAAAGGGCGAGGGGTTTAGATATGCCTACATGATGACCAAAAATTTTTTGCTCTCTAGATATCTCATTGTAATGCCTCTTTAACTTTCAAGAGACATATGCCCATAAGACACAATTATTAAACCATTTACTTCACTAATTGATGCTCCATGGTTTGATATGTTTTTTATTCTAGTTTTTCTTAGCCATGATCAATGAAAGTAGCTAATTAATTCAAAACCAAAAATAAAAATATTAGAATTTGCAATTCATGACCCATTGAATATGACCCCAATAGAGTGTATTATTGAAGACCATTCAAATGCATTATAGCGGAAAAGACCAATGTGCATGGAAAATTGATTCCAATTAATTCTCAATATGATTATGGTCTAGGGAGTATTGTCATGTGAATCTCACTTAGCTATGACCTTATTGTTCATCATGCTAAGTTTCTCGATGTTGTCATTTTGTAGAATAAACAAGTATGAAAAATGTAAATTCTCTTGCAACTAGAATGAAGTAGTCCTCTTGTTGCAAGTATGAAGGTGTTGTCATTGATTTCGACTGTTCAATTGGCTGGTATTGTCATTGGTGTCAACTATGTGTAGAGGAAGCTAGTTATTGGCTGTATATATCGAGGATATTGAGAAAATTGTAATAAAGAAGGTTTGTTTTTTGTGTATGTATAGTTGAGATATTGAAGAGGTGCTATGAGTACATGGAGTTATCCTTATATTTCTATGTTTGGAAGTGTGTTAGAGTGAAGTAATGTGTTGAAATGATGTCTCTGGTACTTGGTTTCCAAGTGCTTTTGAGAAAATTTGATAAATAGAGAAAACAATGTCATGCAAGTATTCAATGTGTGCTCTGGGATGTGCTCCACATTTCTTTTGTGTTGATGCTATGCTTGTGTGGATCTGAGGTATTGCTCATGGTTGTTGATAGTTGTTATATGCAAAATTTAAGCTTTTGGATCGTCATACAGTGCAAGATATTTTCATCAATAAGTGAACTTTGCAATTCAGTGCTTTGACCATGGACTGGGAGAAATGAATTTGCTCCACATTTCTCTGCATCATGGTCTTAGGACTTTCCATTCTGAGAATAGGTTGATGAGGTTTCTCTCTTGCTTGGTTCAAGAGGATTTAAGGTTTGGTGTTGCTATTGTTGAGTTTCAGAGTTACAATGTGTTACAATGTCTAACATATATATAAAATGTTCATATTATTCAAGTAAAGTTTGTTGCGGAGATTCTAGATGAATTTACAAGTGCTTGTACTCCAAATTGTGTTCAAGTGAAGTTTGTTGTCTAGAAGGATTGGACTCAGTTAAGGATGCATATACTTAATTGTTTTATGTGTTTGCACAAGTGTTGGCTGACCTTGTGTTAAACACTACTTGCGAAGCTCATGGAAGCGTGTTGAGGTGTGTTAGGACTCATTTAGGTCCTCATTAAGAATGTGTTTGGGTCACTCTCATTCTCTTCCACTATGGGAATGTTTTGACGCCAACCTAATTTGAATTTGTAAATTTAAAGTGTGTATGGCTGACCTTTGAAGGGTTTCAAGGGTGAAGACAGTATAAGTATGAATTGAAATGTTTGTGAAGAATGAGATAGTTGTAAGAGATAGATGCAAGAAAGTGGTGCGATGTTGAGCATATCAGTGTGAGTTCAAAGTGTCGAGTTCCTGAAAGCAATGAGCTAAAGGTGTACTCTATCATTCAAGCATGTTTGCAAGAGTGAGCAAAATATTGTGGATTTTTTGTTGCATTGAGACAGTTTTCTCCTTGTAACATTTCTCTTCTATTTTTTTGTAATTCTGTGGCAGTGAGCCCGAACATTGAGCCCTTATTGAACAATGTGTCTTATTTTGGTAGTGATTCGTTCTGGCTGTGAGCCTATTGTACCGATCTTTGGAATTCTTTATATTGTGAGCTAATCCTCACTATGGTTTTTCCCTCATTGTGTTTTCCACGTAAATCTGGTGTTCTTGCGTGTATGGTTTTGCTACTTTCAGTTTCTATTTTTGCACTTAATGATTAATCACATTAACAGAGCAAAGGTTATATGAATATTTGTAGATCTAATTTATGTTGAGGGTTTTGATGTTTGAAATTGCTACAACTGATTCACCACCTCTTTCAGTTGTCTTGTTCAATACCTCTATTGTATTTTAATATTTGCTTGGCTTAGACATAATTTTCATTTTCATTTTCATGTTTGGAATTCAAAGAATTTCTTTGGAGCTTACAAATTTTATTAATTTTTAACTGAATTGCATTCTTCTCTAGCCTTTATTGAAAATAATTTATTATGAAAAATGTGTAGGGAATAGATAGGTATTGCATTGTAAATAGTCAAATAGGTACTGCAGGATAGCTACACTTGATAGATTTTCTTACTATGCCATTTCATCATTACACTTGCATTTGAATGACCATTTTTTTATCTACAAGTTTTAACACATAAGTGTTTCTTTTCAAGGAAAATTATCATTGAATGAAGCTCACAAGAGGGGATATGGCTAGTGGACTCTAAGGTCTCTCTTAGCCTCTCCACATACCCTCCTTCCAAATGCCGTAGATGCACACACAAAAAAATTGAAGTGTATTAAATTAATTATTTTACTACACAAGTTCTTTGGATATATTAAGCTATCATATTTAAGGAGACAACTAGTTTTCCTTCTTATATTAAGCTATCTACCACCATAAAATAATTATTAGAGAGAAACAATAATTTTACACTTTCTTTTTGCCACCAAAGTGGCTCATTGTGAATCCCAAAATGGAGTTTTTTTTAATGATTTTGTAATGTAGGAAAAAGTATCCCTTTTTAACACTTAATTTGGGAATAATTAATAATAAAATGAGCTAAATGATGCCTTAATTTAGTGTTGTAATATACATTTTACATATTCACATTAAGTTTTGGGCTCTTTTAATTAGAATGGACTTAATTGTGCCTTATTTTTGATGTTGTAAAGTGTATTTTTATACTTTCACATTAACCTAGGGTTATATTAATTAATTGAGGTTAATTTACCTTAATTGGCCCCTTTAATTCAAATCCAAGCCTAATTAATTGCAATTTGCGAGGGATAGAACCTGACATTCATAAATTCCATAGCATAATGTTCAATATTGAGTAATGTGTGTCCAAGGAAAATAGCCCAGGATCCATTCACCATAGGGCGAATGTGTCCTAGGAAAATGGCCTAGCTTAGGCGAATGGGTCCTCACTTAGGCCTAGGAACTAAATTCAAATTATTTTCTTGGTGGTTTTTCAATGATTTGAAATGTATATTTAGATGACAGCTTGTGATATTTGAATTTCGGAAATTAATGTTAAGATATGTATAAATAAGAGGTCATTTCACTATGTTTCACCTAGAGAATTCATGAGCACCTAGAAAATTGATGAGAACATTCCTATAGAAAATTTTATGAGATCACGAGCATTTCAAGAGTAATTCAAAGGAATTCAAGGGAATATTCATTGAAGATTGCAGCAATCAAGATTCCATTATCATGTTAAATATTCATTGCATCATGCATGTTGTTTGAACTATTATGGTGATGTATAGTTCAAGATCCATTCAATCATTCAAAGCACTATCTCAAATCAAGTTTTAAGATCAAGATCCACATCCATTGCAACCATCTCATGCATTTTGTAAACCTTCATGTGCAGGGGTTTTAGTGAGTGGTAACTAGCACTTAATTCATTCATTATCCCCTCCTTTCATGCTTTCATTTCAAGGTTTAATTACCAAAATGGGGTTTGACGAAGGAAAATCCTCATTCCCTAACAAACAACATTTTTCCCTCTTTGATGTGTGATTGCATATTTTAGGTGGAAGATCTTTCAAAGAGAAAAAAATGAAGAAAGTTGCAGAGTTGTTAAAGTTGCAAGAAAAAATGTTAATTTAGAAAAATTAACCTACAAGATTTATTTTTTACTTTTCGAACCTACAAATCGAGAATCTGGGAATGCAGATAGAACCCAGAAAGCATTTTTCAGAAACACTAGCTAGGACCCATTAACCATAGGGTGAATGAGTCCCTAGTGAGCTTCAAAAGGTGACTTTTGATGAAAGTTACACATCATTTTCCCCTTTCCAGATATACCTTTTGATTACCATTTCTGTTAATTTAAGTACCGTCTTTCATTTGTATTTCATAACTTGCATTTTGGAGATTGTTTGATGGTTTTGATCTTTCTCCCCAAAGTGCTAGTTAGTTTTTACCCCCTCCCTTGCATAGAGAGGACATTTGTTGATTCACACCTTGATTTGACTCACCTTGTTGGTTGTTAGTCTCTTCATTGTTTGGATCTCATTTTCTTGAATGAAATAGTGGTATTTAGTCTCATCATACCCCATTTTCTATCATTCCATTGCATGAGCTCCCAAAACCATACGTTTCATTTTGGTGAACCCAACTTTGTTTCATTATATTTTTTGATTTTGGAGTCCATTTTAATCCTAGATTTAGATCTTGAATTCATTTACATCTCTTTGCATTGAATTGAGTCTCATTTAGGGTGTCTAGTTTGCATTCAACTTTTCATCTTATTTAAAGGTTTTTAGGTTTGCATCTTTGGCATTCTCTAAATCTGAAAAAAACAAAAAAATCAGCCATCTTGCATATCATATACATAGCATTGCATCATATTTAGTTGCATTTAAAAAATTAAAACAAAATTACGTATCAAATTAGGTGTTCTAGCTTGTCATTTTGTCAAATTTTTCATTTGCATTCAATCCTCATTTTTTTCAGAAAATCAAATTGTAACTTGCTGTATCAAATCAAAATATGGAAATCATTGAAATTTACTCAGAAATCTATAAAAAATTATTTTAAAACCCTCACCTAGGACCCATTCACCCTAGGGTGAATGAGTCTCTGATCAGGGTCATATTCTAATTTTCTAGGCATTAAAATGTTCATTTATGCATTTTTGTTTGTTGTTCTCAAATTTCTTTTTCTATTTGCAGAATTTCCATTTCTTCAATTTGGTCATATTTATCTTCATTGATAAAAGTTAGTGCATCATGTGATTTCAAAATTGCATTTACTAGGCATAATTTTTAGCTTTTTGCATAGTCTAATTAGAAAATTACCTTGTTTAGAATATGAAAATTGCATTTACATATTACATTCTAGGTCATTGCATTGCATTTTACCCTCTTTCCATTTTATGTTGACATTGAGTGTGAAACTTGTATGAGATTTACAACTTGGTGTCCTATTAAAAATACTATTGTGAGATGTAGTTGGAGACTCATTCCATCTCACAATAGACCATTCATTGTGGATCTTGGGTTTTCTAAGTCTCTTTCTAATAGTGTTGATAATCAACCCCTTATGGATCATAACCTGCATGCCTCATTTCCAATGACTTCCTCACCTACAACCAATGTGCATTATTTATTTCCCACAAGAAAACATAAGAAAAATAGATAAAGGATTAGAACAAATGCAAAATCTCGAGAGTCTTGATGTGGCTTCTACACTAGCTAACCTAAGAAAAATGCTGAGAGTGAACACAAACTAATTTTTTTTTGTGGCCTTGGTGACCTGCTTAATGAGATCTTCAATTAACAAGAGAATTATAATATACATACCTCGGTCAACCTTATTGAAGATAAACCTCGTCAGAGCCAAACCAAAATTTCCCTTGATATTACTTTCTCACAAAACAACATACTCAAACATGCACTCGATGGTCCTCTTTACATAGCATGAAGAATCAATGACATGCCCTACTAATGGGATATTAATTGATATTGTCTATGTAGAGAATACGATCACTGAAGAATTACTATTTGTGCATGAAATTTATCAAGATACATATGAAATACCGAAAGCATGGATCAAAACACATAATGGTTTTGCTTGCCCTAGGATCATATCAATAAATCTCCCTCTAAAAGTTGGACCAAAAACATTAAATGTCTCATTCACCATCATCCCAACGTCAGATCAATTTTGTGTGAAGTTAGGCTTTCCATGGCTACACTCCATGAATGTTGTCCCATTAGTTTGCATAAATGTTTAAAGTTTCCCTTTGGCAATAAAATATTTTCTATACATCATAGTGGATTTAATCCTGTGTCTTCCCATGGGAAATTTTCATTAGATTTCTTTTGGACCGAGCCTATTGAACCTATTAGACCCCGTGGAGACTTATTTTTCAAATCCCATCAAAAGTTGAAGGAAAAACGTATAGCGGAATTATCCCTTAGCAGTATGCCTCAACCTCTGATTGAGCCACCTATCCTTGATGAAACCATGATTGAACCAAAATCCCTTCCAAATGTCCAAAAGCAGCTTATTAAAAATCCTCCTACCATCTCCTACAAGATACAAAGAGACATGAGTCCCGTTGTGCCTCCTAAAATCAAACAAGTTTACAAAGCCAAAGAGAAAGTGGTTCAACAACCTCCTATGGTTCCTTCCATTCCTCCCTTAAGGGAAGAAAATAAACTTATGGTTGACAAACATGCTCCTACACAATCACAAATTGAAAAACGAATGAAAAGAAACTAAAATTCTAGAGAGAATTGGCGTAGACATCGTGCTATTGCTCATATATTACAAGAAAAATAAGAAAAGAGCAACATAGAAAATAAAGAGCCAAATTTGTCTCAAGCAGCGCATGAGGACTCTCTACCCTCGCCACAACATAAAAAACAACAAACTTCCATAGAAATTGTCATTATATATCCTTTTGTGATTAATTGATGATACTAAGACTGCTAAAATTGATGAAGTGCATACATAATTGAATTCATTGTTTTCTTCTTCTATGAGCTTAAATAATGATTCTCCTAGAAAGAGTGTTGAACTTGGTGCATGTCCTAGTTTGGCACTTGATGTTGTACCTTTGACTCGTTATCTGTCTTCTAAATATATTGATCAAGATTGGGATACAAATGACCTACTAATAGGTTGATTAACATGTGCCTTACTACTCTTTTTCTTTATTTTTCTGTTCATGTGTCTTTATGTGATTGTATGTGTGTAATGTGATCCCCCGTATTGTTTCATTGGATGTTTCTCTCTCTTCATGTGCATTCCTCTAGTTGTATCTACATTCTTTTCTATGTCATAAACATTTTATCTCTTATCTTTGTCTTGTGTTTTCCTTTTGGGGATGATGCAAGGTTTCAAGACATTTAGGTCTCTTCCATGTTGATCCGAAAGGATTTTTCTTTGTTTTCTCTCTTTGTGTCATTCTTCTAGTTCTATGAGTATTTGGGGAATGATGACATTTCTGAGCTCTATGACAACATTGTAGCAAAGACATATTGACCCTGAATCCATAGATCCCTTATGTGTTTTAGGGGCAACCCCTTTTCCTTTTGCATGATGTAGCTTCATTTTAGAAACATATGACTTAACATAGGGACTTCTGAGGAATATCTCATGTCTTAGGATTGAGCATTGGCTAATTTAAAGTGATTGCTCACAACAATGGTGTTAGCAACTGCTTTAAAGTGGGGGCATACATCAATAATATCTTTTGACATTTTTCATGTTTTATGGTGCAATTTTATTTTTTCTTGTGATGCATCATTTTCTTGGTGGTGTCATTGGGTTTGATGTACTCCAAGAGTACTATATTTTTTAGCATATGGATTTCCTCTTAGTGGTGATGCAACGCACTACATTCCCTAAGTTTCAAATCTTTTACTCTTGACTTGTCCTCTCTTGGAGACATTAGGCACAATGCTCCCTAGGAAGAAGACCTTACACAAACTAAGCAAAATACCTTTGAACTAAAAATATTTTACTAGGAATTATTCATAAAATTTAAGGCCACCAAACATAACACACCTTGGTTGTTTGTGGGGCCTTCCCTTGTTCATAGGTGTTTAGCATAACATAGCTTGTTAAGCCCTATGAAGCTCAAAATCCAAATTCAATGCCACCTTGCATAACACACCTTACTTGCCTATGGAGCCTCCTCTTGTGGTGCCTTATTGAAGTTGTTAAGAGGATAGCTTTGATATGGTATGGGAGCTTAATAAGATTCTCTCATTTTCCACCCTTTTGGGATACTCACCTAGTGGACAGCCTAAGGTTCCATTAGCCCCGAAGTGAGTACACATTGATGTTTGCATAATAGACATCGAGTTCTACTTGTGAACATTATTAGACAAACAACTGTGTTCCACATCGTGTTGGAACGGTTGTAGCTTGATCTTCCCTTTTGTTTCCTTAACTCTTTGATGTTGTATGATTTTGTATCTTTGTCATTGCTGCGTACATAAGTGTCTTGAATGTCTACTTTAGTGTGAGTTTGCGCTTCCACTCATCCTTGTACTAAAGTGGGGGAAAAATGTAGTACAAGATAAAGTATCCATTTGTCACACTTAATTTGGGAATAATTAATAATAAAATGAGCCAAATGATGCCTTAATTTAGTGTTGTAATATGTGTTTTACATACACATTAAGTTTTGGTACCTTTTAATTAAAATGGACTTAATTGCGCCTTATTTTTGATGTTGTAAAGTGTATCTTTACACTTTCACATTAACCTAGGACTTTATTAACTAACTGAGGTTAATTTACCTTAATTGGACCTTTTAATTCAAATCCAAGCCTAATTAATTTCAATTTGTGAGGGATAAAACCCAACATTCATAAATGCCATAGCATAATGTTTAATATTGAGCAATGCATGTTCTAGGCAAGTGACCTAGGACCCATTCGCTATAGGGTGAATGGGTCCTCACTTAGGCCTAGGACCTAAATTCAAATTATGTTTTTGGTGGCTTTTTTATGATTTCAAATGCATATTTAGATGACGACTTGTGATATTTGAATTTTGGGAATTAATGTTAAGATATGTATAAATAAGAGGTCATTTCACTATGTTCCACCTAGAGAGTTCATGAGCACCTAGAAAATTGATGAGAACATTCCTATAGAAAAGTTTATGAGATCAAGAACATTTCAAGAGAAATTCAAAGGCATTCAAGGGCAGATTCATTGAAGATTATTGCTGCAATCAAGATTCCATTGCCATGTCAAAGATTCATCACATCACACATATTGTTTGAGCTAATATGGTGATGTAGAGTTCAAGATCCATTCAAGCATTCAAAGCACTATCTCAAATCAAGTTTCAAGATCAAGATCCACATCCATTGCAACCATCTCATTCATTTTATAGACCTTCATGTGCAAGGGTTTTAGTGACTGGTAACATAGCACTTTGTTCATTCATTATCCCCTCCTTTCATTTCATTTCATTTCATTTCAAGGTTTAATTACCAAAACGGGGTTTGACCAAGGTAAACCCCCATTCCCTAACAAACAAATTTTTTCTCTTTTTGATGTGTGATTGTAGATTTTAGGTGGAAGATCCTTTGAAGAGAAAAAATGAAGAAAGTTGCAAAGTTGTCAAAGTTGTAAGAATTTTTTTTAATTCACAGAAACTAACCTATAGGATTTATTTTCATCTTTTCAAATTTGTAAATCAGGAACCTGTGAGTGCAGACAGAGTAGAACAGAACCCAAAAAGCATTTTTCAAAAATCCTAGCTAGGATTTTGGTGAAATGTACACATCATTTTCCCCTTTTTAGATTTTCCTTTTGATTACTATTTTTGTCAGATTTAATTACTATCTTTCATTATCATTTCATAGCTTGCATTTTAGAGATTGTTTTATGGTTTTGATCTTTCTCCCCAAAGTGCTAGTTAGTTTTCACCCTTTTCCTTGTATAGAGGGGAAATTTGTTGATTCAAACCTTGATTTGACTCACCTTTTTGGTTGCTAGTCACTTCATTGTTTGGATCTCATTTCCTTGAATGAAATAGTGGTGTTTAGGCTCATCATACCCCATTTTCCATCATTCCATTGCATGAGCTCCCAACACTATACATTTCAGCTTTAAAAAGCCATGGACACTTGAGCATGAATCTTGTAAAAGATTACTAGATGTCGTGGAGGTTGAACTTGATTACTTTTTGAGCATTAAATATCTCTAGCATAGAGAGGATTTTTATATTCCCTCTTCACTTGTTTAAAAAATTATCCAAAATTCATATAGATTTATATTGTTATACAATTAATTATATAATAAAATTCATTTAAATTTCACCTTTAATTTTCTATCAACGTATCCCTTGAACCTCTTGTGGGTACAAGTGCTAGTTTAGTTATCATTACATTCCATTTTTAGATTACTTCCTTGTGTCTCTAGTATCATTAGTATTTGGGGTTTTATGTGGTATTTTCCCTAGAAATGGCAGCCATCCAATATGCATTTATTATCTAACAAATATCAAAATCTAGGCATTTTTCAGTTTGATGGTTCCTAGAAATTACCTTTTTAATGTTTGTTTCATCGTGTGTATCCTTTTCTTTGTTAGTAGCAGGTCTGAGGAGTTTTATGAGTGAAGGATGATCCTATTCATTTGATTTCATTTCAAGACCAACTTTTCTTTCTTTTATTGAGATATAAATATAATGCATTGCTATGAGCTTGAAAGTTGGTGTGGAAAATATTATTTATCATTTGCATTTGTCCACAAATGCTACTAAACACAATGGTAGTGAAAAATAAAAATAAGTAGTATATCCATTGATTTCTCAGTTAGGAACAATGATTTTTTTTAGTGGCTAATATTCGCCAATTGGCTAATAGTTGAAATTTTGAAATCAAAATTTGGCTAATAGTTCAAGTTGTAAGGGGACTTGAATCATCACAATTTTACAAAATTTATTTTAGCCTTATTTGGCCAGAGTGTTTATTTTATTAAACTTTTTAACTCACAAATTTGCTACAGTATTCAATACATGATTAGATCAGATTCACCTAAATTTTAAATTTACTATAAAAATCTAAATTAATTCGCCAATAATATATCATAATTATTAGTTATTTTAGGGCCATATCACCAATATTTAGTTGCAACCATTGATTTATAATATAATATAATGGTCCTCATTGTATTCCATGAGGTAAAGTATACCCATGATTTGTAATGCTCATGGGGCTCGAAATTGATTTTGGATCATTGATCACAAACTGTAAGGACATTTTACTTCACAAAATACAACAAGGGTTGTTACATTACATTTTGAATTAACAAAGACAACTAAATATTATAGAGTCTACCCCTTAAATCCATCAATCATTTCCACCTTCGGGCCCCAACTTTTCTATAAGAATTTAGTTTTTTAAAATGTAAGGATTCGCCATGTTAATTAATTCATTTTCTTATAATTTTTCAAGATTTGCCAATATTTTCTACAAAAATTTAGTGACATAAAAAATCACCAATAAAATTAATATTGCTTTAAAAAAGAAAGATTCACCAAACTAGAAATTGATGTTTTTTTCCAAAAAATGAAAGTTTCGCCATGATTTTATATATTTTTTGGGGTGGTTTCTTAAAGTTATCATTGGAACTTAGGAAGGAGAGGATTCTTTTCACTTTAATACCTTTTCAGTACTCATTTTTCTTTGATACATTTTGAAAGTGGATAGACATTTCCCTACAAGAGCCATCTCTACCAGACAACTGCAAGGGATATCCTCTGAAGCTTGTTTTCAATTTGATGGATGCTTCCTCTTGCAAAAATTAAGTAAATAAATAATAAAAAATTTATTAGTAATCTCTATAACTTAAAAGATTACTTTACCACTCATTTAATTTGTGAATTAACAACTAGTGAAGTTTTAAATTGTGAAAAGACCAGACTTAAACTATTTATCACCTACACAAATAATGAAAGAAAAGGTTCGGCCAATGCAAATTTCCCTCCTGGAGGGATAGGGTGACCTCCTGACCCTAACCCTCCTCCTCCTCCTTTTGGTTTTAGTTGTATAGTGTGATTGCCTTTCTTTTGTATGTGTATATTTGAATTGAATTTTGGGGTGTGATTTTACTCTACCCATATTTTATGTGAAGTAGTGGCTTTTAGTTTTATATAATTTAATATGGGATGCACACTATTCATCACATTTTTTTAAACAAACATAACCCGTGCCCTTCAAACTAGGTTTTAGGGAAATTTTTATTATGATATCCTTGATTAAGTCTTCAAGCACATTGACATTGGCTTTAATTTTAGTGCAAGTGGTCAATGTCTTCTTTGTGTAGTTTTCAAGTACAATCTTGAAGAGCAAGGCCCAATTGAAACATTGTTTCAATCTATAATTTGTTGTTTGTGATTTGAAAATTTCTTTCTTTGTGCTCTTATGTTCTTTGGATTGTAAATGCTTATAAATGTTAATTTAAAAAAAAAAACCATCTACAAAAAATATTAATGAGAGGTGCATGAGGTGAGGTGAAGAGATTCATATGGAAAACATGGTTTTCCAAGAGAAGTGATTCTTTTATGAAGGGTTTTGTTTTCTTTTGGGTTTTGAATAGAAAGATTCTTTAGTACAAAAAAATGTTTCGTGAGCTTTTATTTTGGGGAGTCTTCAGTTGAGGGGGACATCTTCTTTTGTGGGTTTCATTGGAAAGGTTGGAGTACTTGATGCTTTAAGGTGAGGACTTGGGTTTTATGGTTTGGAGTCTCAAGCGATCAAGGTAAGTACCATTGAAAACTCTACATGTTTAGCACTCATGGATTTAATGGGATAAATAAAATAGATTTGAAGGTATTTTAATTTACAAGAGTTTGCATGGAAGTTTTTTACTACTAAGATTTTTATAGTTTCTTTGTTACCTTAATGACCAAATTTGTTCTCAAGGATCCTTGCATATAATTTTGAATAGAGCATGGAAAACAAAAAAGTAAAAACCCAAGAGCATGGGTTGTAATGAAATTTGGGTTTCTTATTTTTTTTGTAAGTTAAGAC
The DNA here is from genome assembly GCA_007258455.2 of Sequoia sempervirens. NCBI lineage: Eukaryota > Viridiplantae > Streptophyta > Pinopsida > Cupressales > Cupressaceae > Sequoia > Sequoia sempervirens. Next base: position 23,800 of record VDFB02241721.1, read on the forward strand.
TTAAAGTGTTATGTATAGGGTTTATAATTTATATTTTAGTTACATTGAATTAACTCCAAAATGAGAGTTTCTTAAATTTTATTTTCTATCAAAAATAGGGGTTTTCTTAGATTTTTGTGACTGATTTATACTTGATTTAATCTTGGGTAATTTATGCTAGTTCAAAAGCTTTGAAAGAGATTTAAGTTCCAGGTATGTATGAAGAGTTTTTCTCTCCCTCCTTGCTGGTGGTTGTTACCTATTAAGAGAATTTTGTTGGTAGATATAGTGTTTATTCTTTATATAAATGGTTCTGTGTCATGTTAATTTTTGGAAAACGAGATTGGTTTTCGCATAAGTAAATTGTTGTTGAGTCAAATCCTAGACTAAACATCTAAGTTGGAAAGAATTTTATGCATGAAAATAACATCTGTAGAGGAAATGTTAAGTAAATTTACACTTAGGGATTGGTTTTATGTTGTCATTAAAAATTGAAACCCTAAAGAAGTTAGGTACATGGAGTGGTATAGGAATATGTTGATACTATGCAAGTATTACAAATACATTGTTAAGTTTTGATGGGTCGAATGAATTCTTCCAATTATAAGGTAATATACTTTGTCCATGGAGATGCACCCTTGGTCCTTAAACCCCTCTCTCCATCCCCATCCCCAATGGAATTTCAAGATAGGAGACATCCCCTAGCCATCCCCATTATTTTTCAAATCTTAAAAAATTTCCAAAACATGTTGCAAAAATAGGAAATGTCGAGTGGACATTTGTATGCCTTGTAGATGGTTGGGGACATCCAAGACATCAAAGGAATCCTTTGACTATTTGGGGGTGATCAGATGTTCCTGAGATGACGAGATACATCTAAGACATTCCTTGATTGTCCTAAGGATGACCAAATGTCCCCAATGGAAAGACAAGTTTTTTAAATGTTATAAAAAAACATTCATGACATTAAAGAAGATTATTACATATATCATGACAACATTATAACATCAGTACAACATAAAAACACTGTAACAACAATAATACATACATCAGGAAAACATTATAAAAAAATGAAATTAATCATTACATTAGTGACATTAGTATAAAAACAATAAACACATCAAGATTCATAGCTAATGATATAAGTTATATAACAATTAACACTAACAACAATAATTTGAATTACGGGTTTCATTGTTTAAACTTTAAGCTCAAAGTCACAAAATTCAAAATTTTCTATATGGGAGTCAATTATTATTGTCAGTTTTAAAAGATATTGAAGATGCATTGGCCATGGTCTTGTATAGTATGGTATTGTGTGAAAGTGTAGATAAACAATTATTTTTGGAATGTGGTTGGCATGCAGGCTTCTGCAAACATTGCCCAAAATCATTTAGCAGTGTCATGTTTTATTGTTGCTATTGTCTCTTAACTTGTAGAAATTTGACTCTCTCTTTCTCTATGTATATATGCATCTTTGTTGCCATCCCCTGTTGTCCTCATAATGTGTCCCTTTCCATCCTTGAAATGCATCGCTTGTCGTCCCACCATCCCCTCCCCAAAATGTCGTGGAACATGGGAACTAATATATTAGAATTTTTTTAAAAATATTTATTTACTTCTATTTATTCATACCCAACTACAAATTATTTTGCTAACTAACAAATTTAAGGTATTTGACAAAGATCAGGACTGAGAGGGAACTTAACTTCTTCATTAAACCCACACAAGATAAATGAAAATAAATGCAAGGTAGACCAAATCAAATCAAATGGAGAATTAAATAAGAAAAAGATTCATTAAACCTCCAAAATGTCAAAAGAGGAATGACCATGGTGAGAATGCTTTATAACTCTTTTTTAATGATCAATATTAGAAATTGATCAATAGGAAAATAGATTCAAACCAAGTTTTTTTTGCTATTACTTGAAATATAGAAAAAATGAGGATTTGACACTAGGGTTTAGGTGCTTTTCTTAAATGTTTCATTAAATATTTGAGATAGAGAGGTTCACCAAAATGATATATTTAAAAAGACGACGTAGGCCTAATACATAGAATACTAGGATCAAGCCTTTTTCAAGAGAACATTAGGACACAAATCAACAAGATGATTAGATTAACTTTAAACCATGAAGGTGAGTCAATAAGACTTGGATCTAATCATTTTGAGCCTTGGAAATTGATTGGAATTGATTTTATTGAATTGAACAAATTAAATTATGTGCCTTAATCTAAAAATGCAAGATTCTAACAACTAAAAAATTGTAATAGAAATTTTGACAACAGATCTGAGAAAGGCCAAGTTTTTTACACCTATATTGTAAATTTGGATCCAACCACAATAGGACTAATTCACCATATGGCGTATGTCTCCTTGTAGAGACATTTAGATTTATTTTCCCAATCCTCTAGTGTTGGATCAAAGCTTTCCATTTTTTCTTGTAAATTTATTGGATCATAGTCAAATAATTTTGTACGTGAGTTTTCATGTGTTGTCAAGGAGTAGGGTTTCAATTATCACAATGAAAAATGGATCTTAAAACTTCCTTCAAGCTCCTTCAAACCTGAAACCTACATATTCAAAGAGAGAGGAAGGGTTGTGCCATTTACGAGTTTACCTTAGTCAAACCCTGTGTTAGTGTTTCCACTTCCATAATGACAATGACAATGACAATGATAGAAGGATGAATGATAAAAGGAATGATGAATCAAAAAAGTTCTATAACTACCACCCTTCAATAGCTTCCTTGAAGGGCTGAAGTCATGCACATCTCCTCAAGGTCTTGGATCTTGCTTGCTTGATTTGCTTGGAGACCAAAAGGGTTAGTCTTAAAAAAATGATAACATGAACATAAACTCACATAGGATTTGACATGATGCTTGGATCTTGAATTGATGCAATAAATCACTGAAACATTGCTCTTTCCTTGCTCTTGACAATAGTTCTTTTTCTTAATGCTTACTTGTTGCTAGATAGATTTGAAATGATGCAATAAATAGGTATTTATATGTAATTATTCTAATTTACACAAATTAAATCCCAACAACTGACTTTAGACATTTGAATTGCAAATAATAAAGTGACAACACTGACATATTTGAAATTGGAGCCATAATGGGACTCATTTTCCATAGGGTATCTATGTCCCAACCCTATTTTTCAGAGACTAAGGTGTTTGGGGCAAAGTATTAGATGAATGCATTTGTTCTCTGCTTGCAATTTGTTGGTAATTGTTAAAAATAGCCCATGGAATGCACAATTTATGAAATTAGGGGTTCAAATAGGTCCAATAAATTAAGGGGAGCAAAACATAGTGTGAAATTGCCAAGGGCGACAATTTACAACACTATATTTTTCCCCCACTTTAGTGAGAGTATGAACTTACACTCATAATCACACTAAAGTATAAAATCTATGTCAAGAGGGCTCTGATTGTCCAAATGTTGAAGAGAGATAGGATGATTATGGATCTAGGGGGAGTGCACAAGTCCTTAGGATCCAATATCCCATGCCAAGACAACATAAGCACAAAGGAACACACACATGTATGAAATGCAACAAGACAACATACATAAACATACATGTTGAGAAAACATGAAGCATACATGATGAAAACACATGACATAACATAGCAACAAAGTGAACACAAACATGATGTAAACAAAATGAAAAAATGAAGAAAACACACAAAAGACCTCAGTCTCAAATTGTCTCAAATAACAAATTTAATCCATAAAATAAATAAACTCTCCCATGAGGATTAGCAAGTTGTGTTATGCCACATCACTCATGATCCACATGGATTTACTAGCTAGTAAGCTATGCTATGCTAGGTGTCCATGAAATATGATTGGTTCCACAAGGCTAGCAAGGTGCATTATGCTAAACTCTCATGAAACACATAGTTCTACTATTAAGCAAAGTGTATTATGCTCGGTGGCCATGTTAAAAAGGATGACCATGAATCAACAAGTTGCATTATGCTGAATCCATGAACCAATTTTCCAAAGTCTCACCTAAGAAGGTGCATAAACTCACCTAAGAAGGCACAAAAAAACTATCTAAGAAGGAACAAAGACTCACCTAAGAAGGTGCGTAAACTTGCCTAAGAAGTTGCAAAAAACTCGCCTAAAAAAGGGTTAGCCTTCAAAAACAATGATAACATGAACATACATAAACTCACATAGGATTTGACATGATGCTTGGATCTTGAATTGGTACAATAAATCACTGAAACGTTGTTCTTGAATTGCTCTTGACAATAGTTCTTTTTCTTAATGCTTACTTGTTGCTAGATAGATTTGAAATGATGCAATAACTAGGTATTTATATGCAATTATTCTAATTTCCATAAATTTGTTGGGTGAAAATTATGTAATCAGCTCTCGATAGATTACACAACTTGGACTTCAGCCACAGCTATGTGAGATGTGAATCTCTCCTCTCAGAAAGGGGAGGCGCCCTTCTTACTGCTAAGAGAAACAATAGTAAATCACACAAGTAATTACACGATGTACACGAAATTCACGGAGTGGGGGGGGTGTACATATCCTTCTCTTTTTTTCGAGAAGATGTTTACAATGCTTCACGTGTTGGAAGTTCAATTCTTGATAACTTGAAACGAACAACTAGCAAGACGCCAATATCTCTATCTCACAAAGTTGCGAGAGATACTCGTGCAATTAACAACAAACAAATAAATTAAAAAGGGAAAGCTCACGAAGGCACAAAGTCGTTCCGTAGCTTTATCAACGTTGGATCTGCGTAGACGTACCATTTGCTATGTTAGAAGCACAAAGTCTTCTTAGACGCAACAATTCTTCAAACAACATGAACAATTACAAGCACAAAGTCTTGTAGATTATCCAACAAGAGTGTCAATGAGCACGAACGATTACAAGCACAAAGTCTTGTAGATCCTTCGACAAAGTATCCAAGAGTATGAATAATTACTGTGATACCTTGATATTTCTACTGCTCTAAATGTGCAAAACAACTAAGAATGCAAGTGATAAAATACCAAAGACACCTCAAGATTAGCCAAAAGAGTGGTTCAACAAAAAAGAATGCAAATAAGATAAAACACAAGCACTTTTACCTCCCTTGTTGATACCTCTTTGATTGGCCCTTGCTTGGATTGGTTGTGTGCTCCTTAGATGATGGATTGAGTGACTAAAATGCAAGCTTCAATATGCAAGATGATGAATAAATATGGCTAAATGATTGAAAAGGCTTGAGGATTCAAATGGACAGCATGTAGTTATCAAAATGCAAGTGTTTGAGAAGGCAAATGGGCAGCATGTAGTTGCTCAAATCAAAAGTGTTCCCCAAAATGCCCTTGAGGAGGGGGGATTTATAGGAGATTTTAAATTCTCTAGAGAATTCAAGGGTCAAGATTGATCCAACAAGGTCAAGATGAAGGGCTATGGTGGGTTGAGAACCCACAAGCCCTCACATCTTGACATGTGGAGGGTGAAGTGGACAAAAGGATGTGAGATGGAGATGAGTTGTCAAGAAGGTACATGAGGTGGAAAAGGACATGCACCTTGGGGAGTGAGGAGATTTCCACAAAAAGGGATTTCTTGTCCCCAAGTGGGAGTGAAAGGGACATTTGAGGAATTTTGGAATTCCTCAAAAATCTACATGGGAAAGTGAAAGGTGGTTGGGGATATAAATGTGAATTAAAAATTCACACTCATAGGATGATCTAGAGAATAAAAGGTGGGCTCCAAAAAGGTGGGACTTGGTCACATGTGGAGATTGTGACAAGTCCAAGGTTCTAGAAGCCTTGGAAGGATGGAATGTGATTCACATATAAAAGAGGGGAATCTAGGAAGAATAAAAATGAATTAAAAATTCTTTGGAGAATGATTAGGCTTAATTAATCAGTAATTAGAAGATAAATAGGGGCTAATTAGGATTAAAAGCCAACTTGCAAAAGTTGGAGGATGTGACACATCCTAATCAAGGATTAGGCATGTGCACATCCTTAATGAGGAAATTAGGAGATGGATTAGGATTAGATGAAAATGACATGTGAGGAATTAAATAAATGTAATATTTATTTAATTTATTTGATGAAAAGAGGATTAAGGAGGGTAAGGTATTTAATTATTAATTAAATACCTTAGGATTTGGCAGAATTAAAGATATTAATTAAATAATAGTAATATTACTGAATTAACTTGGATAAGAGGATGTTTAGATGAAAGTGATAAATTTGGATAAATTAATTGTCCAAATTTGAATGTCTACATTTTTCCCCTCTTTGAGATGGTGTTACGAAGTAGCATCATTTCAAAGAATATTAAAATATAGAACCTAGAAGAAGATGGTTAGATTGGAAAAGATGCCCCAGTCATCCAAAGGAGTGACTAGGAAGGGAGATGATGAGGGTAAAGATGAAAGAGTAGGGAGAAGGATGCCCCCTCAAGAGGACATGCGGGTTGAAGAGAACATGTGTGTGCTCTCGAAATAGATGATGTGATGCAAGTGGAGATGAGGAAGATGATGCAAGGTGATGGGGAAGAGAGTAAGTGATGGAGATGGATGAAGCACAAATGGATTTCAAAAGGTGATGTTGCCCCAGTCAAGGTACAAGCCAAAATGGGTTGATGATGGATGGAGGGTTGTCAATGAGGGAATGAAGGATCCCAAAACAACACGAGGATAGGGAAGGATACATCCCACTCAGTGGTATTGATGAGGGAAGGATACATCCCAAAACACCACTAAAGGATAGGGAAGAATACCTCCCGATGATGATGATGAAAGTGTTGTTGATGAGGGAAGGATACATCCCAAAACAACACCAAAGGGATAGGGAATAATACCTCCCGATGATGATGATGATGAAAGTGTTGTTGATGAGGGAAGGATACATCCCAAAACAACACCAAAGGGATAAGGAATGATACTAACGGATGATGATGATGATGACGGGTCAAGGCTGGTAACAAGACTGGGGACAAGACCACAGATTTGATTAGGTGAGTTGTGCGAGATTGAACAGATAAGGAGAAGATTGATTTGTGAGATTGAAGATTTGGTTCGATATCAAAAGATTTAGACTGTAGATGGACGAAAGCTCAGATGAGGGGTTTGGTTAAGCTCAGATTGGGATGAGATTAAAGCTCAGATGAGGATTGGATTGAAGACTATAATGGTTGAAGGATATGATTGGATTGATTCTACACCGAGTTCCAGAGTTTAAAAGGGCATAAGATGTTGACAAGCAGATTTTTCCCGATTTGGCAATTTACAAAAATTGTCAAATTTTGCCATTTTAGGAAACCTCATGGATAGACTTTTGGGAGTCCCAAATTTTTCCAAGAAATACCCATTAGGGAGATAGGATGAATTG
>VDFB02241722.1:0-11757 GCA_007258455.2 Sequoia sempervirens
ATATTTGCAGGCACAAACCTCTACTTCCCTACACATACAATAAATATAATAGCCTACCCCTTACAACTTCTCTCAAAATTGTAGAACCCTTAATAATAAAAAATAGATTATAATATAAAGAGAATGAAGAAGCCTATATTTAATCTCTCAGTGACACCTAACAACCTTGGATCCCTTAATCAAAAACTGAAAAAATGACATCTTTAATCTTCACTTTCCTCTCAACTACCCCTTCATTATTTTTAAAACTAAATTTTATTTTTCCCCACTTTAATTGAAATTTGGTGCAATTTTTTTCACCTACAAGTATAAACATTTTACTAGACCAATTTTTACTTTTATGTGAAAAAAATAACATATAGGTAAAAACCCATCTTATTGGTAGTGAAATAATGTTTTTTAATATGTATTTTAATCTCCAAAGACCCTTCTTTTTCTCTACAATTAGTTTCACATTTTGTCAAATAGTTAGCATGTAACCACTCATCTATGTATTTTCCTACAAATAACTCATTTTCACAATAAACCCATTTTATTTTAACAAGTTGAGGATTTCATGCCATTACTCAAATACCTCCTCTACTCCTTACGCACATAGCCTTTCTTTTGTATAGAAATCCAGCGCAAACCATTCCATTTTCATGTAAAATCATGGTCTAGCTACACATTTCGACAATTTTATCGTCATAGTTCATTTGAAAAGTAGCCAATCTTGTAATACCCCTCATGTTGTTGATACTCTTATGTGTGGTTGTATGGCATGCATTTGATCGATGAACACCATTTTGGTTTTGTGTGGATTCATAGTTTGGTTGGTTTGCTGCACTTGATAATACAAATGATGCTTGATGATACATTTCATGGTGATTATGTTATATGGTTATGGTTTTCTTTAATAATATATGTGGTGATGTTGTGATTCCATGCTGCTATGGTTTCTGATGTGTTTGCTAGTGAGTCTTGGTGAAAGGACAAAGTGGCATCACTTGCTCGCAACTGCCTTGCTACCTTGTGATTACCTTTCACGGTGTGTCTGCAATAGAGATTTACATGCTATTTGACGTTGGTTTCTATGCAAGATGCAGGTACTGGACACCAACTCCACCTGTTTGATAGGTTTGAGCATGTCCCATAAACCCAACGAGTATGATGTTGAAAAGGGAGTTGATAAGGAAGTGTCCCCATCCTAAGTTTGTCACCTTGTTGTGAGTCCAATGGTGTCTTTATCTCAACCTCGTCTTTGTTTATGTTTGGGTTAGTGTTGATTATTTATTTTAGTATGTAAATGTTTGTTATTTAATTAATATTTATTTTATGTGTGATTAATTAATGTATTTAATTGATATAGTTATTTGTAGATAATTATAGTTAAGTTAATTGATTAATGTTCTTGATTGAGTGAATAGTTTAAATAAAATAATAGATGTTATAATGAGAATTAGAATTTTATATTTGCATAAGGTAAGTGGTATTAATTCTTGAATTTTTTTAAAAAATTAATTAAATTACTTATAATGCTTTATTTTTATTAAAAGAAAAATAATTAAAAACTAGTTAATTTTTATTAGAGGATTTACGGGAATGAGTGGGGAATTTAATAAAATTCTTGTTTTAAAATATTCTCAGAGAGAATATTGGCATGATGTGAATGGCAGGAAGTTTCTGCACGGAAAGAAATTGGCTGTAGAATGTTTTTGGGGTTTTGAGGGTTTTCTGGTTAAAATTGGATAAGGATTTCAGTATATATTTTTGGGGTTCATATTTTGCTTCTGGTGGGAAGTGAATAGAAGTTGAAATTCCAAAGGCGAAGCTTTTCTCCAACCCTCGTTCCTTCAAGCTTCAAGAAAAATAGGTTCTTTTACTATTTGTTTAATTGCTTTCTTGTTTTGAAAAGATTGCCTGATATTGTCTATACAAGAGGAAATTGCTGTGAATTAGTTGTAACCCTCTGTAGAAAAATTTATGAATAGTTCCTCTGTAGAAAAACTATGTTCTCGGCTGTTGAAGTTTTGTCGTGCTTATATTGTTGCCTCTGTAGAAATTTTACAGTAAAATCAGAGAACCTCATGAAATAAAATATATTGTTAAACAATAGGAAAGTTACAAAAGAAAACAATTGAAAATCTTTGTAGGTTGCAAATGGAATTCTTTGTGAAAACCCCTATGGAAATTTTCTTTCTTCTGTGTAAATAATTTATTTTGCTACTGTTGAATCTTGCGGATATGCTTGAATGAAGTGTTTGAAATAAGTGTTATATATATATATATATATATATATATATATATATATATATATATTTATATATATATATATATTAAGTATGTGTTCAAGGGATGGCGTCTCTAGTCTCAGTGTGCCGAGCTAGGGCATCCGCACCCTAGCTTGTTCTTGTTTTCTTCTTGGTTGTGCGTTGTGAGGGGAGGGCGTTTGTTGCGTGCAAGGGGTTTGATTTCTTCAGTGTTTGGTGGGTGGCGTTGGAAGGCATCTGGTGGTGTTGGAAGATTTTTGTGTGCCCTAATCTAAGGAGGTGTGGGGTTGCGTGGTGCCTTTTCCCTTGGGTGTTCTTTTTGTTCCTAGGGCTCCTGTGGGCTTGCATGTCGGTTTAGGGAATTTTTTCCTATATGTTGCACAAGGAATCTTCTGGGGTTTGCCCCAAAATGGACTTTCGTTCGGCAGTTGGTTTGAAGCCCTCTCTACAGGGCTCGAAGATTTTTGATAATAATATTTTTTTGGTGGAACCTGAAAAAGCCGAGAAGGGCTCAGCAGGAGGGCCTAGAATTCCAAAGATTAATGGGTGCCTCGAAAGGTGTAAAGAGAGGTCGAATGTAGTCATTCTGATGGAGATGCTGGCAGAAGATATTGATTATTATTCAAGGCATTCTCTTTATTGCAAATTCTTGGGTTTGAAAATTTCATTGCAATTCTTGGATACATGGGCTCAAAGGACATGGATGCCAGAGGGGGAGATGGAGATCCGCCTTTTGGCAAATAACTATTTCATGGTTACATTTGACTGCATGGCTGATCGAAATAGGGTTTTTGAAGGGGGGCCATACTTTTACAACCAGGTGGATCTATTTATTAAGCCATGGCATGCTAGCTTTAACCCAGTGGAGGAGCTTCTGAATCAGGTTCCAGTTTGGGTTTGTCTTCCAAGGCTCCCTGTGGAATGCTGGCACGAGGATGTGTTGTACTTATTAGCCTCGAAGTTGGGGAAACCTATGGGTTCATCACAACAAACGCAATTCAAGAAGGTAATGACTTTTGCCCGATTTTGTGTGGAAATTGACTTAAGTAAGCCATTGCCAGATTCTTTAGAAGTGAGTGCAGGAGAATATTCATGGGTGCAGCAGCTAGATTATGAAACACTACCTTTCTATCATGAGTATGGTCACCTCCAATGCAGATGTCCAAAGGCCAAGCCTTTGGAGACTCAATCTCCTCAGCCTTCAAATAATCCGCCCATAATGGATAAGGGCAAGGATCCCATTCAGGGTTTTGGTGGTAGGGAAGATGGTTTTACTCCTGTTAGAGGCCGAAATAGAAATAGAGGACATAAAAGGACTTTGAAGGATAGGCAGGAGGAGGACACCTTCAATAGGTTTGAGGTGCTGGAAGATCTTAGTCAGCAGGAGGTGAACCCAAGATTTTTTGATCTAAATCATGGGACTTTGGATATTGATCACCATGGCCCTTCGGTTGAGGAAATGCATGCTCCCCAACAGGAGGGGGCTATGGGGGTGCCAGGCTTAGAGGAGGTCGGGAATGATCCTGGACAGGAAAAGCTTGATTCAGAGGTGAGCAAGGCTCCGCATGTTGATGGGACTTTGGACCTGGTGACAGATCGGCATATGAGAGTTTAGGATGAGTTGGGCAGTGGTGCTAAGGTAGTGAAAGATAGTGCAGATAAGGCTCACCTCTTATAGAAAGAGGGTTCAGAGGTGGGTAAGAAGAATAATAAGTCATCCTCTCAGTTGGGTATTTTGCAAAAAGATCTCAAGAAGGGGGGTTGGAGAAAATTTCTAAGCTAGGAAGGAAGAAGGATGTGGAAAAGATTAAGATGATAGGGGAGACTTTGGTGGAGTCAGGGTCAGTCAAGACTCTGGATTCACATTTTTCAAGCCCCTTGAAATGATAGTTCTCTCTTGGAATGTACGGGGCTTGAACAATGGCCCTAGACAAAAAGTTGTTCAGGATTTGATTAGGCGTCATTCGCCTAATGTTCTTTTTCTACAGGAGACTAAGCTCTTTATGGAGAGTATGATGGGTTTAGTGACTAAGCTATGGAGGAATGGTGAATGCCAATGCATTGGCTCTCAGGGGTCTTCTAGAGGGGTGGCTTGTTTATGGAACTCGCAAAATATTTGCCCCCAATGGTGGGTTTCTTTCAAGTCTTCCCTTTCCATGGTGGCTTCATGTTTTATGTCAGGGGAAATTTCTCTCTTCTCCAATGTGTATGCACCTATGGAGTTGCAGGGTAAGCAATTCTTGTGGTCCAAAATTTGTTTAGTTCATAGCTTGTTTCCTTACCATCCTTGGATTATTGGAGGTGATTTTAATGCTATCACGGAGCTTGCGGAGAAGCGGGGTGGTACTGCAAGGTTGGATGCTTCTGCGTTGTTGCTCCAAGATAATATCTCTACTCTGAATTTTGTGGATATCAAGCCAGGAAATGGTATATTTACTTGGAATAATAGGAGAACGGGAGATGCTTCTATTTCAAAAAGACTTGATAGATTTTTGGTGTCCAGTTTCTGGTTGGGGGACAGGTGGATGACTAGTTCTGAAGTATTGGATGGTCATGGTTCTGACCATTGGCCAATTAAGCTGGTGGCTAACGTGCCTCAACGTTGTGCTAGACAAACCTTTAGGTTCCAACTCATGTGGCTCAGGGATGAATCACTTCATGATTTGCTTCCTAGCTGGTGGGATCTTGGGAAGCCAGCTTATGGCACTACTATGTACTCTTTCTCAAAAGGACTACAGTATGTTAAATACAGGTTGAAAAGATGGAATAGGCAACATTTTGGTAATTTGTTTCATGAAAAAAAAAAAGCTCAAGATAATTTGGATCTAATTTCCAGAAAGATTCATGATCAAGGCCTCACAGAAGAGTTGAGTTCGTTAGAGGTTGTTGCAACAAAAGAGGTTGAGGAATGGGAGTTAAGAGAAGAATTTTTTTGGAAACAGAAATCCTGTATTGAATGGCTTCAGGCTGGTGATAGGAACACTTCATTTTTTCACAACTCAATTAAAGATCAGAAGCAAGGTAATGTTATTTCTTCTCTCTTGTTGTCTGATGGGGAAACTTTTTCCTCTTCTATTTCTATTTCTGTTGAATGCATTCAGTATTTCTCTACATTATTTTCTGAGGATTCACCTCCAACGGAGGAGGATGAAGCAAGGATTCTAGACTGTATCCCACAGCTAGTGTCTAATGAAATGAATGAATCATTGCTTTCTCCTATTACCTTGTTAGAGCTTGAGACTGTTGTGTTCCAGATGAAGAAAGGTAAATCCCCTCAGCCTGATGGATTCCCAGTTGAATTCTTTTAGGAGTTTTGGGAGGTGGTTAAGTTAGACCTCTTAGAGGTGGTTCAAGAGTCCCTCAGGAATAAACAAATGTTGAAGTCGTTGAATGCAACCTTTTTAGATCTTATTCCAAAGAAGGAGGGGGCTAACTCTTTGGATCTTTTTAGCCTATTGCGTTATGCAATGTTGTTTATAAGGTTATTATTAAGTTGATTGCTGAAAGGCTGAAACCTTGGCTTGGGGGGTTAATCTCTGAGGAGCAGGGGGTTTTGTTGCTGGCAGACAGATCATGGATGGGGTTGTTATTATGGCTGAGAACATCCATTCTATGGAATCCTCAAAATAAAAATCTATGTTTATCAAGTTGGACATGGCTAAAGCATATGATTGAGTTAAATGGAACTTTCTGTTCAAGATTCTTGAGCTTTTGGCTTTGCAGGGGATTGGATTGAATGGGTCAAGAGTTGTGTTACTTTTGCAACCTTTTTAGTGCTTATCAATGGTGATCCCACTCAGTTGTTTGGTGCTTCTAGAGGCCTCAGGCAAGGATATCCCTTGTCTCCATACTTATTCATCCTTCTTGCGGAAGGCTTGGGAAGGCTCATTAGTGCTCAGGTTGCTAGCAGCTTGCTTCAGGGATGGAGTTGGGGAAATGATATTCCCCCTCAGTCTCATCTTCAGTTCATAGATGATACTGCCTTGATGGGTAGGACGAAGGTAGAGGAGGCTCTCAACTAGCGTAGTGTGTTGGACAGTTACTTGGCTGCTTCTGGGCAGTGCATTAATGAGGGGAAGTCCTTCATCTACTTTTTCCACACTCCTAAGGCTATCCAAAGGAGAATTGATGGTATTCTTCATTTCTAGATCAGTTCACTTCCTTTTTCCTATCTTGGAATCCCTCTTGCCATTCGTTCTCTCCCTAAAAGGTTTTGGCAAGAGACTCTTGACAAGATTGGTCAGTCATTGGACTTGCAGGTGGCTTTCTTCAGCAGGTAGAGTGACTCTTCTAAAGTTAGTGGTCCAGGCTCTCCCTCTTTATAGGTGCTTTGTTCTTTCTGCTCCATCAAGTTTTATTAAAGATTTTGAGAAATTGTCTCATCAGTTTCTGTGGGCTGGAAACCTTCTTCATAGAAAATGGAGTTTGGTGAAGTGGGTTGTTGTTTGTAGGCCAAAGCAGGAGGGGGGTCTTGGTCTACGATGGGTAGATTTGAGTGGGTAGGCCTTGGCTGCTAAGTTGTACTAGCATTGGTGCTCAAACCAACATCTTCAGTGGGCTAAAATTCTAGCCTTCAAATATTTGGGGGTAGTGGAAAGTAGGGAGGTTGTAAGATTCAGTATGGAGGGGAAAGGGTCTATGATCTGGAGTACCCTTAAACGAGGTGCCAAGCTTATTAATCAAGGACTTTTTTGGATTTGTAATGGGGGTCGGGATGCTCTCTTCTGGAATGATTCTTGGGATGGACATCCACCCATTATGTCCTCTCATCCCCACCTCCAAGATTTGTGCCATATTTTTGAGGAGGCAGGTTGGTGTCATGTGGTAGACTTCAAATCTCAACATTCTTTGGGTCAGACTTTTGTATCCAAGTGGAAGGAACCCTTGGAATGGCCTCCTGGTGGTGTAGTGGAGGATTGTTAGGAGCTTGCTAAGATTTTATCAGGTCATGCCTGTAATTCTCTCCAGGGGAGTGATGTGCTTGCTTGGGGTCCTGATTTGAAAGGTAAATTTTTAGTTGCCTCTGGTTATCAGGTTTTGGATAAATAGGTTTTTGGGAGCTCTCAGGTTTCTTGGTGGAAGCATGTTTGGAATAAATTTGCTTGGCCTAAGTGTAATTTTTTCTCTTGGCTCGTGGTCCAAGGTAAGTGTCTTACTTGGGACAATATTTGGAAACGTGGGTTCCAGGGCCCCTTCATGTGCATTTTATGTGGTCAGCATGAAGAATACTTCTCACATCTCTTTTTTCAGTGTTCTTTTGTTAAGACTATTTGGCATCACTGGTGGAATCTCTGGAGCTTACCATGTTGCCATGTCTCTTCTTTGGAGGATTTTTGGAAGAGACAGGGATCTTCTCCTGCCACAACCTCTTTTCTTAAAATTGCTTGGAGCATTGGTCCTAGTTTGATTGTTTGGAAAATTTGGTTGGAGCGTAACAGAAGAATTTTCCTGGATAAAAAATTTCTCATGGGGCAACTTTGGAGGTGAATCCTTGGGGCTCTATAGAAGACTTTGACTGCAAAGTGTGATTTGTCTGTGTCGATTGATCCTAGGGACTTGGGTGTGGTTAATGCTCTGGGTCTTGTCACTACGGACAAGAGTATTTGGAGCAAAATGCATCGTAGGCATGGGCATGAGAGGGTTGCTCGTGATGGATTTTGTTGTCTGTCTGCTTTGGGAGAGCTAAAAATCAATACAGATGGGTCATCTAGGGGTAATCCTAGGCATGCTGGAGTTGGTGGTATTGATAGGGATAGCATAGGAGTGGTGGTTTTCTTCTTTTCTATGTATCGTGGTTTGCAAACTAATAATCTTATGGAGGTGAGTGCTATTCTCTTGGCGATGGAGCGAGCGGTTGGCCTTGGATGGTAGTAGATTGTCTGTGAATCTGATTCTCAAGTGGTTATTGATATGTTGAATAAGCAAAATTTGGAGGATGTGAATTGGCAGCTAGCTGTTGTTGTCAAGCAGATTATTTCTATGTGCTCTTCTTTAGATTCCATTGTTTTCCACCATATTCCCTGGGAGTGGAATAGGGTGGCTGATGGGCTGGCTAGATGGGCGTCAGAGAGGACTAATTCTTGGTATGTGGATGATTGGGGAAAGCTTCCTAATGACATGGCCCCTATTCTTGAGGAGTGGATTGCTGAGGATATGAGGTGTTTCTTGGGTGTGAATTAATTCTTGTTTTGTTGGGCCCCTTGTGGCTTCTTTCTTTGGACTTTGTAATGTTGTTCTGATTCAATAAAGTTTTTACCCCCTTTTTAAAAAAAATATGTGTTTAAAGAAAAAATCTGAAGAAATTGTATTTTACATTATGGAATCAATTTAAAAAGAATAAATATATATATATTTATGGGGAGGGTCACTGCTACCATACCTCCCACTCCATGGAGAGCACAACCACCATGGTTGTGCACAACAATATAGGCACATTTGGGTCCAGCCGCCCAATTGGGGGCTGCGACCTCCACATAGGAGGTCTCGTCCCTCCAAATTCGACTATGATAAAGAAAAACTTTATATTTTAAAATTTGTATTTAATAAACATTTAAATATTTAATTTTATTAAATTTAATTCAATTTAAATTTGACATTTTAT
Source organism: Sequoia sempervirens (assembly GCA_007258455.2). Classification (NCBI taxonomy): domain Eukaryota; kingdom Viridiplantae; phylum Streptophyta; class Pinopsida; order Cupressales; family Cupressaceae; genus Sequoia; species Sequoia sempervirens. Next base: position 8,851 of record VDFB02241722.1, read on the forward strand.
ATTAATAAATATATATATATATATATATATATTATATATATATATATATATATACGATATTAATATATATTATAATATATATGTAACGGGTTGTGTATATATTATTGTATATATGTATATAAATATAAATATATATATACACTTGGTCAAAATTATGGGAAAATATTATGTAGGTTATTTATAATGACTTCATGTTGTTACTGGACAAATTGGAAGAAAATATTTTACCAAATCCAAACAAGTGTTTTTAATTAATGAAATAAATTGAGTAAACTGATAGTTTAACTTCCACGATGTATTTTGTGCAATGAGTTATCTTAAATGTGATTGTTAAGTTTAGTAAATCTGCATTCTTTAACAAAATCTTGATGTTGAATAAATATTTAATTCTTTGGATTTCTTTGAGTTCTTTGTTGGTTTTCTTAGGCTGAGTTTTTAAACCATGTGGAGGCCCTTAAATTAGTTGACCTTTCTATAGGTGTTAAGGTTATTGTTTTAACTTCCAGAGGCATAGGAAAATGGGGGTTTATTATGTGACTTTTCTATTTGATACTTGTCTCAATTTTGACTACAGTTGTGATTTTAAGTTTACACTTGGGTTGTACCCATCTTTATGGGAGTTGATTCATATGATTTTTGGCGAGATGGTTGTGCCTCGAAGATGTTCTACTTTGTGTTTTAGAGCACTTGTGGGTACAACTCCTTGGAATTTGTTGTTATGTTTTGGGTACCTAGGGAGAGTGGCTCTATGTGGGTGCTGATGCACAAAGGGGTTGTCAGGATAACCCACGATAGAGTTTGAGTAATAAGTGATCACCTAATACATAGAATTAATTGGGGGTGGGTGGTTAAAATTAACAAGATGAAATTATGAATACCTCTTCCACCTCTTAGTTCTTTTCAGACTAAAGGTGGAGGGCTGAGAGGCCGTGGTTGGCAATATTGTTGCCTCGGTAGCCCGCAGAGGGATTAGACTACGCCCAGGTCACCCTATGGGGCCGAGAGCCTAGAGGGAGCTATCACTTGATAACCATAGATGGGACAATGCCACAAGAGAAGATTAGTCAAGACTCATGTGGGACTATGCAAGGGACACTCTCCACTAGTATTCCCTTGAGATGTTTTTCTTACTTCAAGGGTATAATGCGGGGATCGCAGTGAGCAAAAAAGTGGCAATATTATAGGTATTTGTAGGGTATGTGGCTGACGACTTTTTTTTTACCCAAAATTGATGAAACTTAAAGGGTTTTTAGAGGAGATTCTTATATTTCCACCAATCTAAATTATGCTTTAATTTGAATTTAATAAATAATTATTATTCATTTTCTATTAGAATTATGACTAAAGTCTTATTCGATAGGCTAGAGTTAAGAAAAACATCTATAACTTTCAAATGGTATCACAACTTTTGAATCTAAAAGATGCATCACATTCTATACTTCACATACTATAGGATTTAAAAATAAAATTAAATTTCATACTGACCAAGAAGAGTTAAGGTGGTAAAGACAGCATACAAATTTTAATTGTTTTAAAAGTTGTAATAAAAATTCATAATTAATTATTTACTTGGAAAAAATTACAAAAAAATATACATCAGTTTTTGGTCCTCTACTTATATATAAAATCTTATAAAAATATTATCATTTTATTATAGTTGGGGTTGGTGGAGACAGGACACCCACTTCTTATTTTCCACGAGAATTTAGAATTACTCATTTGAAATTTCAAATTTTCATAAATAGTTTTTTATTTATTTTTTTAAATAAACCTAGTAGTTTAGAAACTATATTCAATTTTTCTATAGATTCTATTCATACATTTTTTTGAAATAATATAGAGAACTTATTCAAGGTTTTACGTCAAGTTTCTAACACTTACTAAATTTTTTTGAGTTTTTGCCACTTAAAGGTTGTTTTTCCATGATGATTTACACATACCTAACCTTTGGAAGTGGTCTATTGATATGATTTGGTGATTTATTATCATTATGTTTAGGAAGTGGTCTTTGATGTTATGGTTTCCTTTATGTGTGATTTATCTTTCCATGCTTGTAGTTTAGTCTTGTGTATTTGTTTAGATGTTCTTGGTCGGGGACCCTTTCTTATCTACTCCTAGCACGGGGGTGGTCGGGTGGAACGTGCTACACACCCCGTTGGGTTCCCTATCTCGTTGGTGTACCTTTCAGTGCAGAATTTTGCAGAGACAACTTGATCCAGAGTTTATATGTATCCAGATGTATTCTTGTACTTCTATTATACTTTATGTATTGATATGTTACTCTCCCATGTATTGGGTAGATTTATGATGTAACCTTGAGTAATTTCTCAATGAGATATACTTATAGATTGATGTAATGTATAATCACATTATGTAATTCATGCTTTGACCATAATTGTTAATATCATTAAGATTGTGTTATATTAGAGTAAATTTTTTCTTTATATTTCCAAGTAAAATTTTCTATGAATACATTAATGGATTCTATATGGTTCATTAGATTGTCTCATTGCTTATCTTTAATAAATGTTTAAATGATGACATGTGAATGGATGGGTTACATTAGTAGAATTGGTAAATTACTTTATCAATTTTATTATTGGATAGATTACGTAATGTCACCTCATGTACCCCAAGGGAATTAGGTATTTAACTTGTAATCATTAAATATGTTTGTTGCATTAGTAAACTTAGTGCTTATTCTTAATGTTTCAAAAAAAAAAATTATAGCGTATTTAGTTGTTCTTTGGGGTTTACATTGGGGTTGTTACGAAATGCAAACCATTTCCTTATTTCTAAGTTGTAAGAAATAAATTAAACACCAATAAGGGAGTGTTATAGTGGTTTGATAAGGTTTTTGGGTCATTTTAGTTGTTGTTGGGCATTTTCATCACTAGTGGTGAAAAA
>VDFB02241723.1:0-10559 GCA_007258455.2 Sequoia sempervirens
TGTTACATTGAGATTGTCTTCTCTCTATAACATATTTCTTCTATCATAGTGAATCCTAATCCTCACAGTGAGTCCTAATTCAGACAGTGAGTTCTAATCTAGATAGTGAGTCCTAATTCAGACAGTGAGTTCTAATCTAGATGGTGAGTCCTAATTCAGATAGTGAGTCCATGTTTTGGAAGTGAGCCTTCTATCTCAGGTAGTGAGCCTTTTGCAATCAGTTTTGATATTCTATGTAGTGTGAGCTAATTCTCACTATGGTTTTTTCCTTATTGCATTTTCCATGTAAATCTGGTATTGTTGTGTTTGTGTGATGATTTTAAGTTACTACACTTGAACTTAATGTTTATTCATTTAAGCAGTATTAAAGATTAGTTTTGGTGAATTATTTAAAGCTTTTGTGACAAATGATTCACTCGCTCCTCTCATTTTTATAATACCAATGAATATTGCTAAATTAAAATAATTTATAATTATAATTTTAGCTTTTAGTTCTTATATTAAAAGATTATAAAAATAATTTATTTAGTCTTTACAACATTAGAAAAATTATATTTCAAATAATTTAAATTTTAAAGTTAAATTTATATATATATATATATATATATATTTTAAATAATAATAATAATAATAATAATACTATTTTTATAGATATAAATATTTCTAGAACATTCTAAACAAAAATAATACTTAAAATAGGATTTAAAATAATTTAAAACTTTCAAACACAAAATCATATGCAAAAAAGTTAATATGATGGTTGCCAATGAATATGCATGAAAAAGTAAAACAATTTTTATTGTAGGTCATCTACGTGTCATTAGAAATAGTCTTATTATGCCTGGGAATAATGCTATTCTCTTGGGATATTTTGCACCACTACAAACATGGCCAATCATAATGAAGAAAAAATAAATTTTAAATTACTTGATATAAAAAAATGCTCATATACATGAACTAAAACATTGAAATATATTTTATTGAAAGAAAATAAAGAATTTGATTGGCTTAAATTAAAACATTAAAATATTCCCCCTCCTAGCCCTAATGGTTGCTTGAAATAAAAAACAACCAACATTTAAAGCTGCATGGTATCTTAGTACCTTCTTCTCTGTTGTGACTTAGTGTTTTGGGAGATCTCATCTGTGAAAGAGTGGAGCCAACGGCAACCCTGGAAATCACTGTGTAGGGTTTATAGGTGTCTTTTTTGTAAACAAATTCTATGGTGGAATAGAAGCAATTCTTTTTTGTTTTTCTTGATAAATCATAGTGGTTTTGATGCAGTGTAGGTGCAAGGTCTTCCAAGAGAACGCTGTAGACGGCCCATCGTTTTTGGCCACCGCTTCTTATATGGAGTAAGTTATTCATTTTTCTTTGGGTACCCACTACTTTGCACTATGCAACAGTCATAGAGAAAACTTTTGACTGTTAATGGTGCAACGAAAATGCAGGAATAAGGAAATAAGCGTCACAGGAGAGAGCAGTTGCAAGTGTGCAGGTGGGTGCATTTCCAATTATGGGGAGGGACGGATGAACAGAAACATCGGCTATCAGTTGTTGTTCCTACTCAGTATGGAATGTTGGTGTATTATCAGATTTATCCATCCTTTTGTCACTCTATTGTTAATAAATCCAGATTAGGAGTAAATAAATCCGTAATCTTACCATTACTTGTACCTTACAAGTTATTGTCCAGAACTTATTTCTCATTATATAATTATAATTTTTGAATGAAGATGCAAACACACAGAAGTCCGCAGAAATAGAGAAGGTTCCGTCGACGATGAAGGAGAAGGAAGAAGAGCATATATAAGGTATTGAAAGGACAATCAATTGAACGTTCCAATCCCTTGACAAAATACACTCGACCTGGTTAGAAAGGATTATAGGAAGAATCTAATTTTCTAATATATAACGATATATGGCTAAAATAAAATTAATAAATCAAACAGATTCACTTGCTATGCTTGTAATGAGCTTTATTTATGTTTTATTGAATAGTTATATTTTCCATAAAGGATTTAGTTCAACTGCTGGAGGGATAGTTTATGATTCAGATCTTATATTATTTAAGCTGGAACATTTAGGAATCTACACTACATATAATATCCTTCTAAAATATTTTAAATTTGTTTTAGGAAACCATTTAATATTATTAAAATACAAGATGATGTAGTTTTTGTATCAACTGATCTTAAAGTTGATGGGATTTTCTGGGTTATTGTTAAGTTTTATTTCCATATTGTCCATGTAATATCCTGGCTTAATTTCTCATACAATTTTTTTTCTATTTCACCAAACTGTGTGTGAAGTTATTGCATCAAACAGTTACCAGGCCCACTGCACTGAATTCATATCGATTTGCTTCCTTAAAATAACAGAGTTTATAACAGTTTACTTGCATCATATGGGTTTCAGGAATTTAATACATGAAAATATTCATAATGACAAATAGATTACTTCCAAATAAGGTTTGTATCATTCTCATTACCACAGAGATATAAATCAATATACAGTCATATTCCTGCCCTGAGAGTATAGCGACAGAGACATACAATCTCCAAGAAATGCTGCTACAGTCCTCCAGGTAAGCTTAGTAGCCGTACGGCTTGGTCATAATTTGAAGCGCTACCTATGAGTTTGGTCGCCAAGGGTGAGCCGCTTTCGTACAGTTACATGTCTCCAAAGGTTGTTGCGGCTACTAATAGAAGGGCCGCTACAATCCAAAAGCCTCCTATTTTACCTCCTTAGCATGCCACGTGAGCTGGAAGACAGTGTGCTGGGGCTGCGGATATAGGGAATGGTTCGCAGCTCTTAGAAAGGAACCCGCGAGTATGAAATAATGACGATTTCAGACTTCTGGAGGCTTACGACTCCGACTTGACCCCAATATTTTCCAATATTGTACAACCTTCATAACATTGCTGCTTCGATAAAATATATAAATCGATTCCTTCAAAGGAAATTTATGCTAAGAACATGTGGCGCGACTCCAGGAATAATTTCCACGGCCTCACTAAAATATTATTATACCTTAGATAGTATGGATGCTTTATAACCTGCAATCAGTATCATCGTTGGAATAATCTGTCGAGGCAAGATCGGGAGTAAGACTAGCACAGTGATATTAAAATAGTATTTACGATCCTCAGATCTTTTGCAAATAATAAACCAGATAGGAATATAAAAATTGATAACTGTAGATATGAAACTAATATAACATGGAATCTCCCCCTGTGTATAGTCCGAATTAAGGAGACTTCACAAATTTTCATACAATCGTTATCATGCAATCTCAAAACCTTAGTGATTTTGTCTTTGTTCAGTGAGGAAAAATAGTCTCACTACCAAATACTAGATACTGTAGGGTTTTCATCCTAGGGTTTGAAGCTCTGCAAGCTCTTCAAAAATCAAGTAGAATAATAATTTTCAAAAATCAAATCAAGTAGAATAATAATCTCCAAAAATCAAACGAGCCTCTAAAATTGTATTTTGTATCTTCTCGTGAATAGGTCCTCAATAATATTTTCCCTTCTTTAATAATTTAAATATTTGAACTTTAGTGAGAAAATATAATATTACAGTGATTTAAGAATCCCAAGAGCACTCACATACGTCTTTCCCCACAATTGCTCCATTTTGAGGTGGCATGATTGATGAAGGAAAGATCAATATTTCAACTCTCGTGAACTTATATTACATTCATATTACATATGTAGTACTACTATAAGAATACCTTATATTGTTACTATCCCTTTATTTCATTATACTATAATCCCCTATTAACCCATGGCCTGTAAATTCCAATATTTCATTATTGATCATAATTACATGTACAACGATACTTTGGTATTAGTTACAGTCTATCCACAATAAAGTTATCATTTCCTTACTAACTGAAGAGTATAATATATACCAAAAAGACATAGGAATAGCAGTGTGCATCATGTATTCTTAGGTCAACCACCCTCCCACATTGTGCCCTTCATGCCAAAGAGCGATTTAGCTACTACAATCTCCTTCCTGGTAAAGTCTTCAACTCACAGGGAGTCCTGCTTGGTGTGCTTTCCTAAGTTCCCTATGGTAGTTCAGGAGCTATTTGAAAGATCTCCAAAGTATACAGGAAGCCTGTAATAGAGTTGGGTGGGTGGGGACAGGGTTGGGTTTGAATTGAAATTACTTATAATTGATCATTTTATCGATGAAATTCAAGTAAAATTGCTACAGAAATATAAAAAAAGAAGATAAATTTGTTATATATATAGTAATATCATTCACCCTTCCAACTTCAAAAAGTACTCAGAAATATGTGATCAACGATCTTCCTGAAATTTACTATAAAAATGTTATAGGTTGATGTGAAGATTCAAATACAAAGAGAAGATTTCTAAAATAGTAAATAATGATATTTCTAAAAATGTTCTTTTTTTTTTGCATAATTTAGACGAATACTACCACTTATTTAAATATTATGGCAGCTAATTTTAAATATAAAAAATTTGAATGATTAACAGTTTGTGCTAGAGATGGAAGGGTCATATCAAAGAGAAAAATGGTTGATTTTAGGGAGAGAAATTAGAATTCCCCATTTGATATAATGCGGCACTCAATTTATTTTAGCCAAATAGTATTGTAACTAAATAACAATCTTTCAACTTGCCATTTATAACTTAAGTCACAAGCGTACCTATAGATGATGTGAGGTTAACTGTCTAATTGTTAAGTTATATCCAATGGGGAATTCCAATGTCATCCAATGTCTCCCTAAAATCAGCCATTTTTCTCTTTGATATGACTCTTCCATCATTAGCCCAAACTTTTAATCATTCAATTTTTTTATATTTAAAAGTAGACGCCATAATATTTAAATAAGTGATAGTATTCATCTGAATTATTCAAAAAATTAAGGATTTTTAGTTTCAGAAATATTATTATTTATTATTTTATAAATCTTCTCTTTGTATTTGAATATTCACATCAACCTATAACATTTTTCACTAAATTTCAAGAAGGCAGTTGAGCACATATTTCTGAGTACTTTTTCAAGTTGGAAGGGTGAATGGTATTATTATATATAAAATAAATTTATCTTTCTTTTCTAAATATTTATGTAACAAATTTATTTGAATTTCATCGATAAAATGATCAATTATAATGGCCCTGAAATCATACTTATAATTTAACTTAGATTTTCTAATATTAATTGTTAGTGGGACAACCTAGTATAATGGTTTTTCTAAAGGATTTGGAGATCTTTCAAAAGTAATTCAATAAGAAGGTTTACAAGGTGGAAACTAGCACAGATGGTGGAGGGACTCTTAGAGTTGAATATTTTACCAGGGAGGAGGTTGCAACAGTCGAAACCCTCTTGGGCATGAAGGGGACAATACAATAGGGTAGTGGACCTGCAAATACATGATGCACACTACACGGTATATCAATATACTATTCGATTAGTAAGGCATGTCAACTTTCTACTATGGGTCCAGTAGCGATACCAAAGATATCTTTATTTTATGTAATTATGATGGCTCAATAAAATATTGGAATTTAACAATGATTTAATAAAGGGATGATAGTATAATGAGAATTAAAGAGATAGTAACAATATGAGATTCTTCTGATAGTACTACATATATAATTTGAATGTAACTTTCTTTATCTCTTATATTTATTAAAAAAATATTATGATAATAGGTATAAGACAAATTAAATGAACAATATTTTTGGCTTTTCAAAGTTGTCAAACATGTATATTACATGTGAATTTGTAAATTATTACAAATTCTAACTCATTTTGAAACCTTAAAATTATAAAATGAATTTTGTGCCCATATCGCAAAATGATTCTCACCGAAAAAACCTTAGCTACATGTTTGTCAAGATGCTTCTTTTCCCTGAAGCCAAAAATATTCAAACCATTGTGATAAGTTGAAGTCTCAAATTACTAAAATATATGCAAAATGGAGTTCGATCAAATAACAACAAAAGAAAAAAGAAAATTTCAATTGTGTCAGGATCAACATTTCTACTAAGAGCCCAATAGTTGTGATTCTGAAAAGAAAAATCTTAGAGATACTTTTTGGAAAATGCAATAAAATCAAAGAAATGGCGGTTTTGAAAACTTCTATTGGTTTCCAATGCCAAAAGGGAAATAGAAAGCGAAAGGAAGTTTATATTGTTAATTCCTTGACAATGCAATAAAAATCAGAGAAAAAGGAGTGGTTTAAAACTTATATTGGTTTCCAATGCCAAAAGGGAAATAGATAGGGAAAGGAAGTTTATATTATTAATTCCTTGACTTTGTAAAGATCCACATGCATGAGTTTGAAGGAGAGTTTTGTTTTTAGAGCATGAGTTTTGTGGTGGATTTCTCTGTTACATTGTTACATTGAGATTGTCTTCTCTCTATAACATATTTCTTCTATCATAGTGAATCCTAATCCTCACAGTGAGTCCTAATTCAGACAGTGAGTTCTAATCTAGATAGTGAGTCCTAATTCAGACAGTGAGTTCTAATCTAGATGGTGAGTCCTAATTCAGATAGTGAGTCCATGTTTTGGAAGTGAGCCTTCTATCTCAGGTAGTGAGCCTTTTGCAATCAGTTTTGATATTCTATGTAGTGTGAGCTAATTCTCACTATGGTTTTTTCCTTATTGCATTTTCCATGTAAATCTGGTATTGTTGTGTTTGTGTGATGATTTTAAGTTACTACACTTGAACTTAATGTTTATTCATTTAAGCAGTATTAAAGATTAGTTTTGGTGAATTATTTAAAGCTTTTGTGACAAATGATTCACTCGCTCCTCTCATTTTTATAATACCAATGAATATTGCTAAATTAAAATAATTTATAATTATAATTTTAGCTTTTAGTTCTTATATTAAAAGATTATAAAAATAATTTATTTAGTCTTTACAACATTAGAAAAATTATATTTCAAATAATTTAAATTTTAAAGTTAAATTTATATATATATATATATATATATATTTTAAATAATAATAATAATAATAATAATACTATTTTTATAGATATAAATATTTCTAGAACATTCTAAACAAAAATAATACTTAAAATAGGATTTAAAATAATTTAAAACTTTCAAACACAAAATCATATGCAAAAAAGTTAATATGATGGTTGCCAATGAATATGCATGAAAAAGTAAAACAATTTTTATTGTAGGTCATCTACGTGTCATTAGAAATAGTCTTATTATGCCTGGGAATAATGCTATTCTCTTGGGATATTTTGCACCACTACAAACATGGCCAATCATAATGAAGAAAAAATAAATTTTAAATTACTTGATATAAAAAAATGCTCATATACATGAACTAAAACATTGAAATATATTTTATTGAAAGAAAATAAAGAATTTGATTGGCTTAAATTAAAACATTAAAATATTCCCCCTCCTAGCCCTAATGGTTGCTTGAAATAAAAAACAACCAACATTTAAAGCTGCATGGTATCTTAGTACCTTCTTCTCTGTTGTGACTTAGTGTTTTGGGAGATCTCATCTGTGAAAGAGTGGAGCCAACGGCAACCCTGGAAATCACTGTGTAGGGTTTATAGGTGTCTTTTTTGTAAACAAATTCTATGGTGGAATAGAAGCAATTCTTTTTTGTTTTTCTTGATAAATCATAGTGGTTTTGATGCAGTGTAGGTGCAAGGTCTTCCAAGAGAACGCTGTAGACGGCCCATCGTTTTTGGCCACCGCTTCTTATATGGAGTAAGTTATTCATTTTTCTTTGGGTACCCACTACTTTGCACTATGCAACAGTCATAGAGAAAACTTTTGACTGTTAATGGTGCAACGAAAATGCAGGAATAAGGAAATAAGCGTCACAGGAGAGAGCAGTTGCAAGTGTGCAGGTGGGTGCATTTCCAATCCCTCCAGAAGCAAATGATGTAGCAATATATTAACACTTTTTTATTATCTGGTTAAATGTGTTCTATAAGTCATCGGTCTTGGTGTATTATCCGATTTATCCATCCTTTTGTCCTTGATTGTTAATAAATCCAGTTAGGGTAAATAAATCCGTATTAATCTTACCATTACTTCCACCTTACAAGTTATTGTCGAACTTATTTCTAATTATATAACTAGCTTGCACCTCAACGAGGTGCAATGGTTACGCCGATAGTAGGATATACCCTAGCAATAGATTGAAGGGCAAGGGGAAAAATCACAAGAAAATGTAAATTGCTTTTCTTAAGACTAACTTTTTGTAGCAAAAGTCAATTGATGATGGGATGTGAGGAGATTTGAACTACAGGTCACCGAAGAACATTTCATCAAACAATTAGCATGAGGATTGATTTTTGAGTATATATACTGATTTTCTGAATGTTGACAAGATATATTATTGATAAGTAGGAGGTATTTTCCACAGCGTGTCAAATTATGATATTGCTATCAGGATTCAACCGTGTAGTTTTCGAGTCAAACTCATTGACCCATGTTTCATGAGTAGTGGTTCATAGGAACCCATCTCTCATGATAATGAATGGTCCACTTAGCACTCATTGCATTTAGGTGATGCTCAAAGAGGTGAAGCACTGGGCTGTCCCGGGAGGTCACCCATCTCAGGCTTGCTCAGCTCAAAGCGTAAAGCTTAACAAATGAGTTTTCCCCAAGGTTAAGCCCATGGCTGCAACCCATTTGCAAAGAGCGAAAGTGTTGTGCCTTATAAAGGGGCAGACTGGTATGGAGGCCTTTAGCTCATCGGGTGATAGAGTAGGAATTATTTTCCTGGCGTGTCAAATTATGATATTTGCTGCTCGAGTTCAACATGTAGTTTTGAGTCAAACTCGAGTGACCCATGTTTCATGAGTAGTGGTTCACAGAAACCATCTCTCGCATGATAAATGAATAGTCCTCACTCATTGCATCTAGGTGATGCTCACATGGAGTGAAGCCAAGAGATCCGGAGTCACCATCGATGCTGCTCGGCTCAAGCTTAACAAGGTTTTTCCCCAGCGTTAAAGCCACTTAGCTTGCAACCCCATTGCAAGCTTTGAGATAAGGTGACCTCAGGAAGGCGATGCTTCACACTCTGTGAGCATCACCTAGATGCAATGAGTGCTAAGTGGACCATTCATTATCATGAGAGATGGGTTCTTGTGAACCACTACTCATGAAACATGGGTCAATGAGTTTGACTCGAAAACTACACAGTTGAATCCTGATAGCAATATCATAATAAGATATATTATGTTGTACTCAATAGGGATGTTTAAGTGCATGAAGTTGAAAAGTTGAAATTGAATTGAAAAGTTGGAGAATGACTCTGTATGTAAGATTTTTAGAGTGTATGAAGTTGAACTGAAAAGTTTTAGAAAGACTCTGTAAGAACACCCTTAATGATCCATCAGCAACAACTGGATAAGATTGCAAGAATAGCTCATTTAAAAGGGGTTACAATCTTTGATGACCAATAGCAAAACATTAATTTGCTCTAGGATTATAGATTTGCATTTAACTAACAGGATGACCACCAAAGTAAAATTTAAGAGGTCAACAACCATTGGGGAAAATTGGCGAAGTTAACAGATTATACTATTAAGGTTCCAGTAATTTTGATTATGGGTACCAAAGATTTTATACTAAAATCACCAGGAATGGAGGATTATATCAACAGTGATTACCTAAAATCTCAAGTGCCCAATCTAGAGATCAAGTATTTCCTAGAAGGGAGCCATTTCATTCAAGAGCAATTTCCTAAGGAGGTGAATAAGCTTATTCTTGGCTTCCTCAACCAACAACTTTAATGTCGAATTACTTCAAGATTAGGGATAATAGCACCAATCGTCATAGCCATAGAAATACAGAAGGATATCTTAATTTTTTTTTTGTCCTATGAAAGTGGATTACATTAAATAAATATGATCTTTGACTTTGAGCCTTTTTTTTTTGTCCCATGGATGCTAAAGCATAGAATGCACTAATTGTGAACTGCATTTGTTAGTTTTTATTTTTGTTAATGATAGACTATACATTGAATTTTTTTGAATAAGAAATAGTGTTGTATTTTCCCAAAACTGTATTATAAGCAAAGTGTAATGTAAAACAACTGTAAAATATTTATTTAATTTAAATTAAAATGTTACTTTCTCAAATGAAATTAGACAGTAATGATGCGCATTTGAAGTTAAAAAAAAGAGAGCATAACATTATTAACAGACAAGAATATATCCTTTTCAGGGAAGACACATTTTGCATTTTCTTAAAGACTTTAATATGAACTGCTTCTGCTACACCTTACTCTTGACAGCCCTCACCCATGCCTAGTTACAAAACTTATTACGCCATTAATACTTTCGTACAAAGGACAAAAAATATCTTGTCTCAAGAGTGGAAAATCTTCTGAAACCAACAACTATAGGCTAGCTATGTTTTATTTTAAATATGCTAAATATTTAAAATAAATATTTTAAAGAGGCTAGCTATAGGCTATCCCCTCCGTAGCCCAAGGACTCAAGTTTGGGGTGGAGATCAGGAGAAATGAGGAGGATGATTCTTTTTTCAAGGAAGAATTGGGCCTCAAAT
>VDFB02241724.1:0-13543 GCA_007258455.2 Sequoia sempervirens
AGAAGCTTCCAACAAAACAATTTTGAAGATTTTGAAGAAGACAGTAAATGATGCAGGTCGTGATTGGCATGTCCAATTAAATCCAGCTTTGTGGGCATATAGAACCAGCATTCGCACACCAACAGGAGCTACACCATATGCCTTGGTTTATGGAGCAGAAGTGATCTTACCACTAGAGGTTGAAATACCTTCGCTGAGGGTCTCACTCAAGGGATTGATAAATGATGAAGACTATAGAATATCTCATCTCCAAGAGTTAGAATTGTTAGATGAAAGACGTCAACATGCAGCTGACCATTTAAAGGGTTATCAACAAGTTATGTCTCATAGTTATAATCATAGAGTTAAACCACAGACATTTCAAGTAGGTGACTTAGTCTTGAGAGAAAATCCACGTAATCAGCAAGACAGAGAAAAGAAAGGGAAATTTGAACCTAACTGGCTTGGTCCATTTGTCATCATTGCAGCATACGATTCTGGTGCATATCAGTTATCCACGTCAGAAGGGGACCTGTTTGAAGAGCCAATCAATAGCATTCATCTAAAGAAATTTTATGTCTAAATCATAAAAAGTCCTGAAAAATCCAAAAATCATAAAAGTCACGAAAAAATCATAAACATTAGAAAAATCCTAAAAAAGTGCAATAAAAACACGTTGTGAAAACCTGGCAAACAGGCGCTACTTGTAATCAAAATAGGCTCCTCCATCTATTAGCTTATGTCTTGCATTCACTTTAGGTATCATTCATTCATATCTATCATCTGTACATATCTTTCATATCCACATCATATGGCAGGAATCCTTGTGTTTCATCATGGCTTGATGAAATTTGTACATATCCATACTCCTTAGGTTGTGTTTACACTGGGGGCAAAATGCAGAAACATAGACAAAACAAGAGAGGACCAACGAGTTTTTAGAACATCATAAACAGACAACTGACGGTTTGCCAAAACGCAACATACATTGATGCATCAAGTCAACCACAACATCAAAACAATCACTCAATGCCAATGGAAATTGAAACAACATGATCCAAAACAAACATCGAAACAAAAACATCAATGTTGACAATCAACTTGGATGATCTTAATCTGAATAATGTTTGAAATATTTTAAGCAAGATTTGAATGGTTGTTTGATTTTTCTATCATATCTCTGGAGCAATTCAATGATGTGCTAAACTAGAAAAGCAAGGAAGGAGTATGATTTTTTCTTTGTCTGTTGTTTGCGAGGAAATCATTAGTACTATGAAAATTGGTCGTGAGACATGCTCTACTACATATCATTGATGACATTTCAGAATTTGCATGGGAAATTGGTTAACTCTTGTCTGTTTATGCAAGTAATACTCAGGTCATCTTAGTTCAATTATACCTAGATGCTTGTATTAACTTGCTATATCAAAAATCATGAAAGTAATACTCAGGTCATCACTAGTGCTAACATACCCTTTGATGCTTGTATTAACTTTCAACATTTCAATGCTCTATGATGATACAAAAGGCATAAATAAGTTCTCCAAATGGCAATATTGTACGAATATCCTGCATGGTTAGTATAGATTGCATTCATGTTAGAATTTGCATTTCGCATTGATAGATTTTCCCAAAAAGCTGGCAAAGTATCAAATGGTTCATATCTTTTTGCATACATGACTGAGTATATTTTGACATTCACAAAAATATCATTTCATACATATTTCCATCAGAAATTTGTAAAATCAAAAGCGTACATCATAATCAAAACATTTATAAGCATTCATAAATTATATCATCCATCATTTTCATATAATCATTCATCAATAGATTTCATTCATCTTATAAATCATGCATATATATGCATCATAAGCATAAAATTGAGAAACCATCATATCATAACACATCATGCGCATATAGAAAATAAACGCATTTATCTCATCATAAATCATCGCTGCATTTCATATATCTCAAAAATGAATGTCAAAATGTACAAGGATGTCAACTACACATGATATAACATCATCAAAAATGAGATCATCTCAGGGTGTATACAAATGTCTCAACAGAGTATCACTAAAACATCATGTATAATGCACTAGGCAGTGCTATCCTCTGATGGAGCTGGTATGGGACCTATACCACCTGCACCTGATGGACTTGCTCCACCTGTCCCTGATGGCCCTCCTGGAGGTAAAGGCTATGTCACACCCCTACTTGTAGTCCGAGAGTGACTATGGGTAGACCGTGACTGTGTATAACTCTCCCTCCACTCAGGTGGAACAACATCATGATATCTAGTCCTATAAAACTCGGCCTCCCAGGTGGCTCTGGTCACCTCTCTCATCATATCACTAGGCAAGGTACTCGCTGCCACTCTCTATAGACTATCCACCAAAGCAATGGCCTGCTCACCCCGCTGTCTGGCTGTATCCCTCTCAGCAGTAACTCAAGTCAACTGTCCCTAAAGCTGTGTAATCACGGTCTGTGCCTGTGCTAGCTGACTCTGTAAGCTCTACACTGTACTCTATAAAGAGGATATTTGACCTGACACCACTGGATCTACTGAAGGTGATGGATCTGTATGTCTCATCTGTGGTCCACCTCTACCACCTCTCCTACCACCTCTCCTGCCACCTCTATCACCACCCCTACCTCCACCCTCCTCCTCATCATCATCTCCCTCTGAATCATCATCACTATCTCCACTCTCATCATCATCACCTCCCTCTGAATCATCACCCTTTGAAGCTGAATCTCTCTGTCGTCTCTGACCGCCTCTTTGTGGTCTCTGTACAGCAACAGGAGCAATAGGCTCATCAGGATCAAACATACGTGGTACAGGATGCTCTAACACATACTAATTATACTCTAGCGTCATCCTTGCGTCCAGGACATCAACTCGGTAATCCCACATCACTCTGGCTTGGTGAACTTTCTGCCAAGCTGCCACCTGCGTAGAAATCCATGGGCCCCATACTACAAGCTCACGGTTGTGCATATTAGAACCCATAGGCATACCCTGAATCTGACCAAATTGCCGACATACTCATCCAGAAAGAAATCTCTCAATAATCCACGGAGTACGCCCAATAAGATATTTGGACGTACAAACATAGGGCATCTCCCTCGCATCCTCTGGCCATGCCTCACACTCTAAATATGGTAGCCAGCATACTGTATCAAGACCATCTAAGAGACGCTGCCAATGATCTAGTTTTCCCAGTCTCGGCTAAGCAATAATATCAGTATATCTCCATCTATATGATCGACCAGCTGACCGTTGTCCTCGAGTCAATGGTCGCATGACAGCAAAGTGCTCCCATGCCCATATCTGTAATAACGAGCAACCGATAGCAAAACTCCGACCTCTACCATATACAATATGATGTAACTCATCATACAAATGCGCAAGCATACATGTCCCCCACGCAAACCGTGTACCCTGCATCACCATACTCTCCAACACACGACCCCACCCGACTACGAACCCCTTCGACCTATGGTCGGGGCACAAAACACCTCCAATGAAACCTGCAAGTATGGACGGTAAAGGTGGATATGTATCTGTCATCTCGCCCCATGGGATGAAGTATCCAGTAATATGATCATCTCTGAAAATCCTCCTCAAAGCATTAGTGCCTCCAACCTCTCGGCTATCAAAGACCATTATCTCTCCCATCACTGGGATCCTCAAAATACGATATATGTCCTCAGGGGTCATTGTAATCTCTCTGGTCGGTAAATGAAATGTGTTCGTATCACTATGCCACTGCTCTGCAAGTGCTATCAATAGAGCTCTGTTGAGGCGCACCTCAGGCATGTCAAGTAACGAACTCAATCCACATGCCTCAACCACATCCCGATCTGACTGTAACAGATGTGGAATCAATGTCCATGTACTCGGGAATGTCTCCCGTGACTGCAAAATGCTCAGTCTCTCCTGTTGACACATCAACATGGCAAAGCAAAGTCAATATCAAATCATCACGACTTATCAATCAAATCTGCATATCAATCAAACTATTTGTTTTTCATCATCATGGAAAGTGAATAAGCAAAATCATGTTTATTTCTAAACTTTAGAAATGAACATATCAATCAAACTATTTGTTTTTCATTTTCATGAAGGCAGATAATCATAAATCACGTTTATTTTTAACAACCTTAGAGGCAAACAAATCAATCAAACTATTTGTTTTTCATCATCATGGAAAGCAGATAATCATAAATCACATTTGTTTTTAACAACTTTTAAAACAAATTTATCAGCTATTATTTGTTTTCCAACAACTTTGGGAACAAATTTATCACTCACAACAACATTCAATTAAGGGCACTACAAAAATTCTCATAGGCGCTACAAGATTATGGGCGCTACAGAACTAATTAAGGGCGCTATGGAATTCATCATGGGCGCTACAGAAACAAATGTGCTATGAAAAACATTAAGGGCGCTACAAAAGTTATCAAATGCGCTACAGAAACAAATGCACTACAGAAATTGTCATGGGCGCTATGGAAACTCTTAAGGGCGCTAAAACACAGTTTTCCATAATCAAAACATCAAAGAACGTGCAACAAACGAAATTTTTTCAAAAAGCAGGAATTTCACGGGGTACATATCGGAGGTCCATAGTGCCCTGGCCGCTGATGTCGTCGGATACGCTCGAAACGGTGCTGGTGAATCGGAAGTGCCATAATTATCTCTTAAGAGCTCAAAATTTACAAATTTTACTAGGTTAAAATGGAAAATGACATTTTTAACCTATTTAATGGCAAATTTGGGGCATTTTATCACATTTTAACATAGCAGGGGCAATTTTAGTCATTAATTTTTCATCTTACATCTTTTTCAAGTCATTTTCTTCACATCATCATTTTCAAACGATGAATCGACATCTTCAAAATCATAAAAAATTTAAAATTTGAAAAAATCTAAAAATTCAAAAAAATTCACAAAAAATTCAAAATCTTATCGATTCATCGTTCGAGGGGACATACACCTATCAACATTCGACAATGATTTACGGGGCAAATTTTAAAATTCTTTACGGCAATGTGTAAAACACATCACTTCAAAGGGGGCAAATAATATGCACACGAAAATGGTCACATCACATAGTCACGGTAATTAATTAAAATGTTTTAATATTTAATTAAATCTCGAGTCCATCTACGTATAGTAAATGTAATTTTATTTATATTTTTTCATTCTTTCATTTCGATTAAATAAATAAGTTTATTTAATCACTTTTCTTATTCGTTTCTTAATTAATTAAATAAACATTACGATTTATTTATATTAATTATCAATAATCTTGGCTTGAATATTTTATTCAAATAAAGATTAAATATTCCTTTCTTTTAAATAAATTCCTCTAATATCCATTAACAATTAAATATCTCAAAATATTTAATTTAATTCTTCTAATATCTATTCACAATTAAATATTCCAAAATATTTAATTAATTCTTCTAAAGTCACATCACAATTAAATATTCCAAAATATTTAATTAAATCTTCTATAGTGTTAAAAATCCAAAAATCAGCTCATAAATGAAATTAAATAAATTTATTTATTTGGCATTTGGGGATTATCTTCAAACAAGCGTGAAACGAATTTGCCAAAATAGAAAATTAAATTCTGCAAATTTCTGTGCAAAGCTTGTTCCCATGGGTTGAACAGGCATCCATTCTTCTCTCCAACCTCCCAACCTCTTCCATCTTCTTCTCAACCTCCATCTCTCACCATTCAAACTTACCAAACAACCTTATAGCCGTTGATTCTTGCCAGCCAGGATTGTGCTTGCAAAAAAAAATATAAATAGGACTGTCAGGTCTTTGAATTGATATAGAAGCTTTCAATAGAGAAACTATAGTCAAATAGCTCTCAAGCATCCATAGCATAGTCTTACAACATCTACAGTTTTTAATATCATAGCATATCATGGCCAATCATCCACATAGTTTAGTTTCAATTTACAGCCCCTGTGTATAATCCACAGCCCCTGCACATAACCGTATCATCATTCTCCACCAGCATATAGGATAGAGAACTTCCTTTGCATACTCATTTTGTAGATTGCCATTTGGACAAGCCAAGCTTACACAATCTGAGAGCAGCAGCTTCAAACAAATCTCTGGAGATAGAGGAAGATGGAATGCCTCTGAAGAATTCCTGTTTATTCAATTTCAATTTTAATTTCTTCAGTTTAAAGTTCTATTACTTGTGTTTATTGTTTCAATTTGATTACATATTAACATTACATAGTTACCATTGAATGGATCAAATACTTTGTAAGAGATGGTTAATGATAGGATCATTGGTTGTAGTATGTGATGGAGATGAGTATGGTGGTGGTATGTATGTGTTGCAAGGAACAGTGAATGAATTGCTTATGAGAGGAGATATAAGATTGAATGCCACATAGGTATAAGGAGCACTAGTGGAAATATTCAAGGTAGGAAGGATGCCACTAGTTGGTTGCATTGTTGTGGTCATTTGAGGATTGGTATAGGTGGAAATTGAGGTTATGGTTGAAGAGGGAGGATTTTGAATTCTTCCTTGGTTTAGCATGTTGTTTGATGCTTGAGGACCATTAGTGGTGGAAGGAATATGTCTTCCAAAGTTTTGAGCTATGTTACGCATAATTTCTAGTCCCTCATCACTTTCCATCATGCGGTGAAGGTTATCTATGGAAGGTATAATAGTGTTTGAAATTTTTTCAGTACTCATGCTATCTTGTAAATGAGCTAAGTCTTCATGCATTTTCATTATTTTTTCTTGAGGGATGTTATCAACCATTGTTTGATCACTCAACACAACACTTGTAGGTAAGGTAGGCATAGCAAAAGAGGTGTCAAAGGTATGGTTCTAGAGTCACCAAAAAAGTAACCATTCTACTTTTTTTGACTTGTTTGGGCCCTCCTTGTGATTTTGATTTATGTGACCTTGATTTAATGTTGCAATGTGAATAACACATTCACATTAGGTCTTCGACCCTTGTGAACTAAAAGGATTCAAATGGTACCTTACTTAAGTGTTGTAAAGTGTTGTAACATTATTTCACACTTTTCTAAGGTCTTGTTAATAAAATAACCTATTTTTATCATTTACCAAGCCTTATTTCAAAGTCTTGTAACACACTTTGACACTTTCCTAGGTTTTTAATTAATAGTTGGGCTTTCTTATGCTTTATTTGGCCCCATTTTGCATCCACATGCCTTATTTATGTGCATTTTTTAGAATAATCTTGACAAATATCATTTAAAACATGAAAATCCTGAAACCCACCTTAAATTCCTAAGGTGGGACTCATTTTCCATTATGGGCGAATGAGTCCCCTTAGGTGAGACCCATTTTCCCAGGGTGGCGAATGAGTCCCCTTTAACTCAAAATTCAAATTTAATTTAAATTTATAACATATTTTTATTCTACAAGATCTAAGGTCGGCCTGTAGTGTTGTAATTTCAAGAATTATTTCATAATTGCATATAAATACAAGGTTCTTTCTCTCATTTTCATCCCCAAGCATTCAAGTATTCATGCATATAGTTCACAATAGCATTTGAGCATTCACAAGAGCATTCAAGGCATTTCAAGGTCAGACTAACAACCATTTAAGAGCATTCTTCAAGTGTCAATCATCATTTCAAATATTTTTTGCATCATGTTGTTTTAGAGCTAACAATTTTGGTGTAGGATTGTGTGATTCAAGCAAGCATTGCATCAACATCAAGCTAGATTCCAAGTCCTCATCCATTGGAGCCATTATTTGCATGTTTGTAGCACTTTATTACAAGGGTTTGGTGAGTTGTAACATCATTATTTGTCCATTCATCATTCTCTATTTTATTTCAAGGGTTTAATTACCAACAAGGGGTTTGACCAAGGAAAACCCCTATTCAATAACCCCACAACATTTTCCCCTCTCTTTGTATGTGATTTGCAGGTCTAGGTTGGTTTATCAAGGAGCAAGATTGGAAAAGTTTTCATTGAGTTTTCAAAGAAATTCAATGTTGTCAAAGTTGTGAACAAGCCTTGGAGAAGCTTAGAGAAGATATATAGATTGAATTTTGTAGTTTCGGACCCAGATCTGAATCAAGAATAGAAAAGTAGATTGAGAGCTACATGATCCAGTTTTGAATTTCTAGAAATCCAGAAGTTGAATGATTCACCACTATTGGTGAATGAGTCCCACTATACTTGTTTATCAAGGATTTTTGTAGATCTGAGTACCCATTTTTCTAAAACCTGTTCCAACATAATTTACCTGAAACTAGACTGATTCACCCAGCTTGGCCTATGAGTCCCAATTAGCTCCAACAATGTATTTTTCAAGATTCTAGACCTCCAATCTACCATCTTCAGTTTCCTAGGTGCACATTTCTAGTTTCATAGTTTTTTGTTACATTTTACTTGCATTTCTAGGTCATTTTTCTTATCACACTATATTTTCCAACATATTGTCTTTTCCAAGTTTACACTTGGTGGTGAACCCCTTTTTGTTATATGCAGTCCCTAGGTCAACCCTATTGTTAGATTTTAATCTCCTTTGCATTCAAATATCTAGGCTTATCCTTGGGTGGAGCCTTCCCCACATAGACCACATTTTTCATAAGACCACCATTTTTTAGAGGTTCCATCTTGGTGAACCCAACTTTAGGACATCATAATTCTGATTTGGAGTACATTTACATCCTAAAGTTAGCTTGCATGAACGTTGCATTGAATTTTTCATCGGTTAATTTGCATTCTAGGGTTTCAAAATTTGAATTAGTGAAAAGTTCATTTAGCTTGCATTATTGCATTTAATTCCATTGAAAAATTCTAAAATTCTACATTTTCATCGCATACCTACATTAGAAAATATAATTTAAAATCATAAAATCCAATTTAAAAATTCTAAAAATTCTCAAAAAAACTAGCATCTAGACTCATTCATCACTTAGGGTGAATCATTCCCTTTGCATATTTTTCACTACATTTTTTGGCATTTAATCTTCATTTTCTGAGTTTGTATTTTCTATTTCTATATCTCTATTTTATTTTCCATAATTTTAGTTATAGGCACCTCATTTTTCTTAGTTTGCATTACATTTGAGATCACCCTACATTTAATGGCTCGTGCATGAGTGTTTGGTGTCCTATTGCTAATACCTTAGTGAGAAGAAGTTTGAGACTCATGGAATCATGCAATAGCACAATCATTGTGGATCTTGGGTTATCTATAGCTTCCACTCCTAGTATTGACACTAGTACACTAGACATGGATAACACCATTAGCAACCCTTTGCCTTCAAGTAGCATGTAAGTTAAACCAAGGAATGATGATATTCCCAAAGATAAAGTAATTTGAATTCAAAAGGAATTAGTAACCTGCAACATCAAATAAGCCTTGAAATCATTTCAACTACTACAATTTGTATCATTGAACACATTCACCGCATGCTTGAAAGTGAAGATGGCCTTGACCTTATGAAAAATATAGTTCAAATCTTTGGAAAATATCTTCCTTCAACCCCTAATGTTCCTATACCAACAAACAATGTCAAAAGACAAGGGGGAACTCAAATTCCTCCTCCCACAAGCATAGCCTCAATACCTACCTATACCACTCCCCAAGTCACAACAATAATGCAACAAGTTAATAATGTGATTCCTTCCCTAGGTATTACTACTAGCATACCTAGTTCCTATGTGGCATTACATGTTCTATCTTCTACCACATTACCACTAATAAGCATTCCATTCATGTGTCCTACCAATACATACACTCTATCACCACTTTAATTTCCATCTCATACCACAAGTAATGATCCTCTCATAACACAACTTTTCCAAACTGTTTCATCCATGCAAAAAAAAAATTCCACTATAAACCAAAATCAAAATGGCCCATCCACATATTATGTCAAAAGTAGTCCATCATCGTTGGAGATATTGTGAACCCCGATGCCACAAGGTGTAGAGGTGCATATATTTGAGAAATATGGAGGGAAGGGAGATCCTTCTAACCATGTTAATTCCTACACTACCTTATGTAGTGACTTTGTCCTTGATGATAAATTGTTGGAATTTTTTTTTCCTAGGTCCTTAAAAGATACCACCTTGGAACGATTTTCTTCTTTATTGAAAAATTTAATTCATTCATTCAATGAAGTTTTTGATGCATTTGTAAAACATTTCCAAGTGCATACGACTCCCAATATGACCTTGGATGATTTCATGAGATGCAAGCAAAATGAGGGTGAAAAATTCACCGACTTTATCTCACACTATCAATTGCTTTATTCCCAAGTCAATGTTTAGGTTCCCTACCCACACCTTCAAAATATGTTAATAGAAAACTTACAGAGAAAAATTCAAGACAAGTTTGTTGATGGTGTTTTTGCAGTTCTCAACATATGTAGCACACAAGTGCACTACCTCTTTTGAAAGGAATCTGCCTATAAACAAGTTGCAGAAAATTACCCCAAGGTCTCTCAGGTGTTAGGTCATGACTTGCAAAAACAACTCAGCAGATTGATGTGATTTTCTAGTAATCACAAAGGGCATGGAAAATTTTTAAGTTGAAAGCAAATTGGATATTTAAATGGAGTTTCTAAGATTTTAAGAATGATGTGTTATTGTTGCAAGTTCAGAACAACATTCTAAAACTCCATGTGCAACATCAGATTTGGCTTTACAATGATGTTGGAACTTTTCCTAAACTACTATTTCAAAGAAAGGTCAAAAGGGAAAAGGGAGATAAGAGTTCCTAGACCTGCAACTACTGATGAACAATGATAATGGAGGATGCTACAGTGGAAATCCTTCCCAAAACTGAGTTCCACTTAACCAAATATCATACAGTCTCTTGAAAGTAGTGCTATCTTATAAGGTTTGTAGATTTTCAACTGTTTATTCACCATAAAGCATGAATAAAAGATGAAGTTTAAGTGCAACAATGAGTTAGTGTTCAAAATAGCTTTACACTGAAAAATATGAGGAGAAGAATCATGCAACATGAGAGAAACATAAGAATCCACCAAAAGCAATGAGATTCTATTAAAATTTCTATAACATTTCTTTACAACAACTCAACTCTCTCTTGAAAATGAGAGGAGACCCCCTATTTATAGTTTTCCAAAAGAGAAATGAATGGCTAGGATTTACTTTCATTATGTGGCCAAGATTCATTTTACATTAGGGTTTCACCTATCCTAAAAATTTACTAATATAAAATACAATTTTGTCTTTTCCCTATTTCATCCTGTAGTGTCATGGCACTGTAGTAGTTTTCTCTTCTAGTGAATGCCTTCTTCTCTCAACTTATACTGTCAGGAATTCATCATCTATCACTGGCCTTCCTTTATTCTTTTGAAGGGTGGCATATTCTATGAATTTTCCAATTAGCACCTAAAGCTTATCCCACTCCATAATACAGGATTGAAGAACCTAGAATGTCAGCTTCTTAGATCTGCCAGTGATTAGCTCCCAATATTTTGTGCATTTGGGAGTGGCCTTAATCACTTGTTCTAACTAGACGAAGTCTCTAGTAGTGAAATCCATGAAGTGTGGCTTTAGTGAATTTGTTACCCCTTCCTCCATCTTCCTATGGAAGTATGGCCTGATCTTTTCTGGGTCCAGTTCTACATCATGCATATCATAATTTTTATCAGCTTCAAGTATTCCTCGATGTCTATCCTATGTTCCTTGACCCATTCGAGGTCAAACTCAACTTCATTCTATACTCTCTCTTGGATGTCTCTTCTGTGATCCAAGCCCAATGCCCATATTACCATTATAGAGCACACATCTGAACCAATCTGCAGTAGCCTTGGTCCAATTCTTCATCTTCTCCATCTTAGAGAGTTCTTCCTAGGAGAGGAGCGAAGGAGTAGATGATGTAGTTGGAGCTTCTTCCTCCAGAGATGTCCAATATTGAATATAGGCGTTAAGGTCCGCCACTTGTTCCTTCAATTCCTCCTTAGAGGATTGATCTTTGTTCATCTACTCAACTATTGTGGCTACTGATCCTTGGAATTCATCTATTTTCTGCTCTCTTGTAGTAGTGCCCAAGTTGATGGTGGAGATGTTGTAACTGACCCCCTCTCCTTTGTCAGTCACTAGGGTGGCTATTTGCATAGTTTTTTATCCCAAAGCATCAGTCATGATATTGGATTGGACTATTGGCTTCTTTTCCTTCTTAGTCTTTGTTTGTGCCTTGGCAAGTATAGCCTTGAGTTGGGACTTCAGATCAGCGAGGACTAGGGATTTGTTTTGCAACTTCTTCTCTAGCCAAATAGCCATTTGAGCCTCCCCTTTTAGTGATTCATGATGACCTTCCTCTTCTTGTTCATGTTGGGGTTGTTTTTCTTCATGGTCTGGGGCTTCTTGCTCAATCTTTTCTATTGGCAACATAAGGGAAGACAATTGAGATGAGGGGGGGTGAATCAATTGTCACCAAATTTCAAACTCATTAATCTTATTAATCCTTATTGTCAGATATGATCAATATAAATGAAAGCATGAAACACCAACACATCAGAAACACACATAACACCAATATTTTTTTATTTGGAAACCCTATTAAGGGAAAAACCATGGTGGAGGTCAGTCCACAATATTATACCCTGTTAAAAGTATAAGAAGAATAAATGGGGAATGCACATGCATTCGGGCACACTTCCTAGAGCTCACTGCTCAATTACAAAGGAAGACAAACTATCTTATAGAAAGATTTGGATTACAACCATCCATATTTTGAACTAAGAAAATAACATGTGCTAATGCTTGATTAAAGTTTTGGTTAAGCATATGAACACTTCTTCACTCTTCTTCACACTCTGTTATGCCTTCGAATGATTTGAATATTATTCACACATCTCATATAGAAGAAAACTCCAATTTGAATAAACAATCACTCTTATATATCCACAACAAGAAATTAAATCGCTACAATTTGGCCACAAAGAAATAATAAAATGAATATAAACTGTAGACGCAAAACAATAGATAATTTTCAATACAAATTGACCAAAATCAGCCACAATATAGTGAAAACCCAAAATAACAACTTCAACATGAAAACACTTCAATTAATTTCTCCTCAAAGATCCACAACATGCTTCAACACCTTGTCGACCAAGAACATGAAAAACATGAACACTCAAGATAAAATCTATGATCACGAGCACAACGATCAATGTGGATGTGCAACATAGATAGAGAACAATCTAGAAATATCCACAAACATCATGAATCACCAAAGAAGCATCTGCAACAACTGAACTAAATAAAATCACATAGTCTTCATTCAGGAACACAAACTGAAGTAACATAAAAACTATCGAAATACAAATCTTCATAACTTGATCAAATCTTCATGCAGATCTCTGAAACTCAATGTCGATAAACTATATATACTCAACAAGAAACCATTTAGTCCACAACCTATGATCAACAACTTATAGAACTCACTGACAAACAAAACATCACTTCACCACTGACAACCTGCAACTCATTCCATTACAATTTTCTCAATATCCTTGACATATACAGCTTCAAATGCACTA